>JANAVB010027598.1:4894075-5109075 GCA_029216955.1 Iris pallida | reverse complement strand
TATAGCTAGCCAAACTTATCCCGACCATATTTGCCTTTAAAACAAGGTGTTTGAAGTAAACTTTGTATTTAATTACAAACAGAACAGAGTACAATATAGGATTTAGATGTAATCATAGGACTACACTTTTATTTTTATCTGGGAACGGTGGCGATAGAGCGAGTGGTAATTCTTTGACTCCGTTGATGATCTGACGACAATCTCAAACTCTCTGAAGGTCTGGGTTGCTCTGGAAAAGCAGTGACTTAAAAAGGATTAGAACTCTTGCAAGTGCTCTGAATGCTGAAGTGGTTAAAAAATGTTCAATAAGTGGGACTTCGAGCTTGGAGAGTGGGGATTGAAATGAAGGAATGATCCTTCTATTTATAGGCATCAGAATGATCTGCTTATGCACGCATATGCGATATGTGCCTGGAGAACTTGCACGTAGGGACGTCACATGGCTGGCTTCGTTGGGTGCATGGACAATGTGCCAAGGAGCTTGAGCTGAATCTGTTTGAACTACATTGTTGTGCTGCTGAGGAGCTGACACGTGGCAGTTGTGAAGATTCAGTTGTTGCTGAGATCTTGGGTGGTTAGCACCCATTTGTAGGCAGAACTGAGTCAATGACAGTGGCACGTGTTTATGGCTCAAAGATCTCGAATTTAGTAGGAGATGATATGTCAGGGTGCGCCTAAGATCTGGCGTATGAGAAGACTTGGTCCATAGCCTTTAAGGATCAAAAACAAGTCTGGGCGCATGGCTTTCGAGCCACATGCAGAGCTTTGGATGCATGGCTGTTGAGGTGCATACGGGTGATCAGTCGGCCACGTGGCGGGATACAGCTGTAACCAACAAAAATGAGTAATGATGAGTCTGACGTCAGCGGCTCTTCGTATTCCGCAAAAGCTGTCAACTGCTCAGTTTTCAGGAAGCGTGATGATGACTCTATCACATAGCATTAAATGCTTGATGAGTGACGAGCTTAAGTGGGTGCATCTGTCTGTCGTCACTAGTGGACGCATCTGCCTGTCGTCACTAGGCGCATCGGCATGGGGCGCATGATGCTGAGGAGTGCATCCGCTACGTGGCGCATCTCCTTTGGTCAGCTTTGTCGAGTCTTTTGAGGCTCGAATTGATGATTTTTGACTTAGCTAAATTTGAGATAGCAGATTCATAACCATTAATACAAGTTCATTGCACAGACTTTGGGGAAGTTGCCACTTGGCGCATGGGTTTGATTTGTCCTGACCTATAAATTGTAGTGGTGAGACAGAGTTTGCTCATATTTCACACGACTTCTTGATGAAGATGAACTCGGCCGATCCTCCTCCTTGGCAAGATGTTGCGCTGTGGGTTGTGGATCTCCCTGTTCGAAGAAGCTTTGACGATGAACTCCTTCAGAAGATTGAGTTGTGCCGGAAGAGTTATGGTCATAACAGCTTATGTTCGAACCCCTTGCCGGTAGTGTTCTTCTACAAGATGGCGTTGGGTGTCGGTTGCATCCAAAGATCGGGGTCGTCGTGCCTCGACTTTCGTTATGTTGGAAAAGCCATCGAATTTGGATTGATTGCCAACCCGCGTTCTGCTCAATAAGTAATTCATTAGCCGAAGCACTCTTGCGTTGACGAAGAAGTGATTCGCTCTGACAAAGAAGAGTGATGTGCCTACGCTGAGACGTCAAAGTGATGCGCCTAGCTGAGACGTCGAGGTGATGTGCCTAGCTGTAGTTTAGGCTTTTTCTTTGTAGTAGACTTTTTGTTGTAATAAAGAGTTTGGACATGTAATAGACTTTTATATGGAATAAAAATCAATCTTCATGTGCTTCTTCAACTTGTTATCTTCCGACTGATGTGCCAACATTATCTCTTTGAATTCTTTGGCGCAAGATGTGTTGGGGTGCATGGCGTTTTGGGACGCATAGGAGTTCTGAACTTCAGATGCGCTGGAATTCCACGGTTCTACATACCATAGCCAAGAAAGACGCACCACCTCATCTTCGGCTCAAGTTTGGATCTCTCATCCTTCGGTACATGCATGAAGGCCTTACAACCAAATTGTCACGACCCGCACCCGTTTTTTTTAAATGGATACGAGACGTGTCCAAGCCAGCCTACGCCGCAGTATCGGCGGTAGAACGCTGTCACGACCATGAAGATCAAAATCACAAATAATGCTCATTCACATAATTAATTTAACTTACAATGATCACAAGTTTTACATTTATAGAAAAATATAAACTTATACAATTAAATGAATGACTACAACTCAACTATATAGCTAGTCTCTAGGCTTTTGTCTACAAGTATTCCCGTCACTCCCCAAGCTAAGTGAATCTACGGCTAACCTGAAAAATGTTGGTTTTCAGTCAGGAATGGAACGAGCACAATTCACTGAATGCAATTTCAAATAAAGAAAATGACTATACAACAGAGGTTAGACATCAATTACATATTTTTGAAAATAAACAGAAAATATGAAAAACTAATAGCAAATAAATAGACACAAAATACTTTCCCCAACTGTTAGAAGTACCTTTGATATGTGATCGGTCTCGGGACAATTATGCGACACGGTCTACACGGTCTAAAGTTACACAGTCTACAGTTACACGGTCTACAGTTACAAGGTCTACAGAAAATATTGCAATAAAGAAACACTGTCTACAAAAATAATAATCATGAACTACACAGTTTAAATGCAATAATAATCACGGT
Source organism: Iris pallida (assembly GCA_029216955.1). Taxonomy (NCBI): domain Eukaryota; kingdom Viridiplantae; phylum Streptophyta; class Magnoliopsida; order Asparagales; family Iridaceae; genus Iris; species Iris pallida. Next base: position 5,106,378 of record JANAVB010027598.1, on the reverse strand, counting down.
CTACACTGTCTTCTTTGCAATAAATAAATTACTGTCTATACTGTCTACTTTACAATAAATAAATCACTGTCTACACTGTCTACACAGTCAGGAATGGAACGAGCACAATTCACTGAATGCAATTTCAAATAAAGAAAATGACTATACAACAGAGGTTAGACATCAATTACATATTTTTGAAAATAAAGAAAATACGGAAAACTAATAGCAAATAAATAGACACAAAATACTTTCTCCAACTGTTAGAAGTACCTTTGATATGTGATCGGTCTCGGAACAATTATGCGACACGGTCTACACGGTCTAAAGTTACACAGTCTACAGTTACACGGTCTACAGTTACAAGGTCTATAGAAAATATTGCAATAAAGAAACACTGTCTACAAAAATAATAATCATGAACTACACAGTTTAAATGCAATAATAATCACGGTCTACACTGTCTTCTTGCAATAAATAAATTACTGTCTATACTGTCTACTTTGCAATAAATAAATCACTGTCTACACTGTCTACAAGAAATAAATGCAATAATAAACACGGTCTACACGGTCTAAGGTCAGATCACACATCCTTGGTACTTCTCATTCCCGACTCAACAATTTATAATAGAAAATAATCACATAACCACTGGCCAACCAATGAAATATAGTGAAAATCAATATCGAAATGCGGATAATAAACTGTACTCGCCTGTGGTCCTGTGCTGGTGTAACCGATAATCTGAACCACTCAGAATGCCACAATAGTCAAAACTCGTACAACAGTCCCCAAAAGCTGAAATAAATATTACCAATATTCTTAGAATAGTCAAAATAGCTAGGATTACCTGTCCTTAAGTCCAATTCTGGACACAGGGGCAAAACGATAATTTCGGACCAAAATGGTGTCCGCCGTTGGACCCGTTTTGCACCGAAAAGCGTGCCAGAGTCAATGGTCTTTAAAGTCGTTAAACTACATATCTACGGATCCAGTTTTTTGATACGAACCCAATCGTATGTCCAGAGTTGGATTCCGGCAGGCCGTGCACAAAATCGCCCGTTGAGTCGGACCGTGGGGTTCGCGAAACGACGTTCCAATTCGACTGTCTCAGAATTGGACCAAACTTGGCATACAGGACCAAAAAAATGATACGGTCCTGTTGGCACAAGTTTTATCTCGATCTGACGAGCGTGCACAAAGTAATTAAGAAATTTGCACAGAGGCCGACACGGTAAATTTTGACGGATACGCATCAAATTCGTCGCGCACACGCGACCAATTTGAATTCCGCCAAAGCCCACACGACCACGAAACCGTTATGCATCTTTCGATTCTTTCAGTTCGCGACCACGTCACCCGGATTGGCGTGACGGACCCCATGTCGATGGATTTTTAAGTTTTTGAAACAGATTTTTCACAATTTTCGGAGATGTATAATTTCGCAAATAAACTATGAAATCACAAACTACAAAAGGGTTCTGGACTCCTATAGGTTGTTAACAAACGTCTTCAGGTAGATTTTGGAAATCATGCATGGATTGGAAGATAATCAAGCGCAAAGTAGGCTAATTCGACTGTTTTCTGTCCTGTTTTTGAACAGGTTTTTCGACAACTTTGGGCTCGATTTACGACGCGTACGTGGAAACTTAAATCGAACTAATTGAAGGTATTAAGAGTTGGATAGGTTGTCAACGGACCCGAAGTGATAGATCGAGCAATGATCGGCCGTGCGCCGAGAAAACGGGTTACGAAGTCGCTTCCCAAGCCACGGCTGTCGGTGCTCTGTTGCTGGCACTCCCCTTGCGCGCGGTTTCAGCCATTAACCGCGGCTCTCCGGCCAGCGGTGGCGCGGTGGGGCGACGCGTACAGCTGCCCAGGGGGGTCGCAGGTTCTTAGGTTAGGGTTTCGTCGAAGAAGTCGTTCATAAACCTATATATACACCTCGGTTGTAAACCAAGCAGCTCTCGGTTTTGCGCGGGTTTGGGATGGTTCAGTTCCTAGCTTTGGTTATTTCTTTTGGATGCTATGGGCCAGCTTTGTTTGCTGGTTTAGCTCTTGTGGGGGCACTGTTCCCGCAAGGAACAGTGTGCTTGGCCCAATTTTTTTTTATTTTTTTTATTTTGTATATTTGTATACACATATATTAATACATATACATCTATATATATACACACACTTATATACCTTTATATTTATCTATATATACACATAATATATATTTGTATATCCACATGTATATACTTATATAACCCTATAGTTTATTTTATAAATAATACTGAGAGCATATATTTACAATTGTTTACTAGGCATCCATATATCTATATATTATCTATATACTAATATAATTTACTCCTAAAATTCTAAGTAAATCCAATATCATCTTATGTAGAGCCTGTTTGCATATATATATTTATATATATGGTGGCTATATATAATATTATTTAATCGCCAAAAATATAACCAATAATAAAAAATAATATATATAACAATACCCTCAATAAAGTAATAATAATAATAACAACGAAGTTCAATAAAACAATGATGGTGTATATATACCATTTTGTGCAGTCTAATAATCCCGAAATATATGAAGACCTATTTTATGCAAAAGTCACCAATTATTACTAATAATATATTTATAACATTTAAATACGAATACTCATAAAATATTATTAAATCATTAAAACGAAATAGAACACCCTCATTCCGAATTCCATCAACACGAATGTCATTGGACGTGCCGCATGACTACACGGCATGAGGTTCGGTTCGGGTCCAGTTCGGGCTAAAATGGTATAACCGATTTCCCTAAAATTCAATAATATAAATAATGAATAAATAAACCTTCGGTAAGGGTTAAGTCGTAACTTGGCTTGGTTTTCCTAGTTAGGATATCGTTACGGCACGGCCTTCCCTATCAGGGCTAACACACTAGTAAAAGCACGCCATTGCACTATCCGTGCCACGATTCCTAGTTGCCTTGTACTCCAAAACTCTACTATGGCTAAAATCATCTACCGAAAAAAATTAACTAAATAACTATTTATAAAAATCTAAAAATCATCATTTAATTCAAATAATTGAATAAAAATAAATTATCAAAATTTTGAGAAGAGGGGTTACAAATCTACCCACCTTAAAAATAATTTCGTCCTCGAAATTCTAATTCATAACTATTCCTTAAATTCAAAAAGAAGTCTACCATTACCTTAATCTCCTCGAATTTTTTTTCCTCAAAATAGTTTTTATCCTCCTCTAGCCATTTTGAACTACGGAACTCCGAGGACTTCTACCCACCTTTGGTCACACTACTCCCTCCAATCTCATGTCACTAAAACTTTATAATCATCCAACTACTTGCTAAAATTTCTACCAATAGATACCTATTGCTTATGGTATCTATAATCCGCTCATATCTATCAAACAACCCAATATTTGATAAGCATTAATTTATACAAGTAGCTAAGAAATATTGGTAAATCGAGAGCGAATAAGAAGTTTCTAGAGCGGTCGAGAGTATCCAATGATACAGACAGAAAGAAAGTTTATAAACCCTTGACTTATTTGCTAGATTAGGCTACTCTAGTCCAGTCACTTGCTAAATCGAAGAACCTTTCATTTCTTCGAGGGGCTTGCCATCCGTGCAATATAGAAGTTCGTTCTCGAAATTCTGAACAGGTTCCATAATAGAACGGAATTTGAGAAATCAAGATTATGATTTTTCATGGTTATTTAAACACACAGGCAAGGAATATAAATGTAATACAAAATCGTATCGCGACTTCCAGGTAGATGGGATGATGATTATGGATGACCCTGCATTCTAAGAGGTGAAGACTACATAATAGGTATAGGGACCTTTTTCAAATGGTTCGGCTTTGTAGTTCAAATATAGTGGTATGCATGAATAGGTATTACTGGGTCTTAATGGGCTCCCTAATTGGACATCAGTCGTCGGTTGGATGAACCTTGGATTTCAATCTATATTAACTGGACAAGATCCCAATGGTAAAACTATTTCTTACTAGGCTAGGGTAACTTGGAATAAGTTACCACCCAAATGGTTGAGCTAGTTGCCAGTCTGGTTAGTTAGCTAGGTCCTTAAAGCCCAAAAATGCGTCTTCCGTGACTTTTGTGTTTAAGTAGCACGAGAAGGCACAATTGAGTGGCACACTGGTGACATGTGTGTAGTGGCTTCGAGTAGATCACCACCATATATTGGGTCGAATGAATTGAGTCTCTAATTGTAGTTGGGAAGTTTATCGGTATTATGGTAATGGTTATAGCTAGTCCTTTTTACCTGAAAGTCGTACCCAAATAGAGTACAAGGGGACGAGTTTGAGTGGGACATGATATACCTAGATGAGGGTGGACTCGTCTAGATCTTGCATATAAAATTTGTTAGAAGGTAACAGCTGGTCTTGTGCTCCGAATATTAATGGCACGGCCGGAGACACAAATGATCTAAATGGAAAGTGGAGTCCGTGGGGCACTAACTATCATTTTAATGGAAATTATTTCGATCGATCAGTCATCTTCATATATCCCAAAATTTTAGGGCGTACAGTCTACCCATCTTAGAAGCTAGGATGAGGTTAGAAGGATTCCAAAGTCCGGATATTGTACCCCGACACTTGTTAATGAAGAATAAGGCACGGCGTAACAGAATACGGTAGATATAAGTCAAGTCAAGGGTCGTTACTCAATAAATAGAAAATGAGTGCATGTGCAATGACACGTGGTCGATAAAATAGAATGACCTATTCGTCCACAGTATACATCGACGGGGGGTAACAACTCTAAGGCAAAAAGATTCCTAACAACTGAGTCGTCAATTTCTATTGGTGTCAAACCTGCCAGACTATTGTTACAAGGGTTATAGTTAAAGCAAGCTTCAAACAAGTAATTTGAGGCTCACAACAATCGGTCTCTTGAGCATAGGTAGTCTCCTAGGTTGGCATTTTGTCTAAGGGTGAAACCCAAATCATTCTCAAATTCAGTTGGCTAGAAGGTCCCAATAGTAGTTTGAGGGTCGAGAGGAGAACGGGTAACTCAAGGCAAGGTTCTAGTCACATGGCTGGCCGATGGTAGCTATACTTGCGTATACAACTATCGTAGCCATGGGGATACTCGGTATCTATCTACCGATTACGAGCTTTCGTCTTTCCAAATCAGTGAAAGACAAAAATAATAAGGAGTTCAAGGGAGATGTTACTGAATACAGTTTCGTGATCCAAAGGTGAATGTATAATTCAAGAGAAATTGTCAATGCATTCGCGGATGAGATCTTAGAGACATCTACATCTCAATCCACGTAGGTTAATCAGAGGGAGAGCGAACCGAGTGCACTACGGTTGATCAGACCGTAATATATCGATTCTGATTAGACAATATGTTAGCGGGCGTCCCCAATAAACATATGTCTCGAATCAAGCTCGATAAAAGTGTAAGCTTGTAAAAACTAGGCTGTAATAGCAGCGTTGGTCAAGATAGTCAAAATACAAGTATGCGAGATTTTTGGAAGGAGGAAATAGGTAATTCGAGTTTTGAGAGAATCAAACCTTACCCGGTATTCTTGCTTATACAGCCTCCCTACTATCTTCTTATCCAAGGCCTTGGTCGACTAATGGGTTATGGACCTCAAAATTTTATATTCTAGGTAAACCTATTAGCGTCAATTAATATCTCCGTCAATAGATCACAAGGACCACGAAATGCTAGATCGGGAGACGTGCTACCCAACTTACAAAACTTCCACTAATATTGGCTTCGGATCTTATGGAACACACAGGCACTGTCCTATCCTCTATAGTATCCCTAACTTGTAATCACGTCTGAAGTCATTTCTCCGAGAATTATGTCTGCCCGTATACTCGGGCTGTGGTAACCCTTGGATTCGTGATTTCAGGGTGATATGCTATCCGATACTCTACTCTATATTGACACAAGGGTGACTACGGTCAAAAGAGTACCACTAGCCATAGTTTTTAATAACATTCTATAACCTATATCTTCTCAAAACAATTTCAACTCTAGGGGTCGTGTCTCGCCAGTGCGCTGCTGGCTGCAGTGAATCCATAGTCTTCATGATTCAATTAAATGGCGACAGTGCGCTGCTGTCCTGCTATTATGGGTTAACTAACATCCTTTAACTAAAATCTGTAAAAATTTCCTGGCTTCTAGAGATTCAAACAAGTCAACTATGTAATAAGGCGTAAATATTTGTCCTATCAGTCACAATCTTTAAATAAAAGATTTAATCATGGAGGAAAGAACTAGAGACAAAAGGATTACAAATATTTTAGTATCTATTCTATGTGTATTCAAACCTTTGAGGAAAACTTTGAATCAAAACTAACTTGAGGTTCAGCTATGGATAACATAAAATAATAACTCTTAGGGAAAAAATAGGAACTAAATAGGCAATTTGACTATGATATAAGGATGATATCTAAGAGGCAAAGAGAAGGAATTAATCAATTTATCAAGGTTAGATCATTAATTCTGGGAAGCCATGTCTCACCAAGTGAATAATCTATCCACATTGGATCGTATCGTCATATCAAGAGGTAATAGTGTACCTATGGGGATCTAACAAACTATCAAAATTAATAACTCCTTATCTAAATTCCATGGCCTAGACTACCCATCGTAAATTTGTATAGGGGACTCCTAGCCCTAGTCATTCACTTAAATTAAATTAATTCTAATTCGTGAATGAGCATTTTTTATCGCAGGCTCGCAATAGTACAACTAACTTAAGTACCGTCACGAGTTCGCATGATTTGCGAAAACAGACCTGCATGGGCCACCACAAAAACTTGTCACGACCCACACCCATTTTTTTAAAATGGATACGAGACGTGTCCAAGCCAGCCTACGCCGCAGTGTCGGCGGTAGAACGCTGTCACGGCCATGAAGATCAAAATCAAATAATGCTCATTCACATAATTAATTTAACTTACAATGATCACAAGTTTTACATTTATAGAAAAATATAAACTTGTACAAATAAATGAATGACTACAACTCAACTATCTAGCTAGTCTCTAGGTTTTGTCTGTAAGTATTCCCGTCACTCCCCAAGCTAAGTGAATCTACGGCTAACCTGAAAAATGTTGGTTTCCAATCAGGAATAGAACGAGCACAATTCACTGAATGCAATTTCAAATAAAGAAAATGACTATACAACAGAGGTTAGACATCAATTACATGTTTTTGAAATAAACAGGAAATACGAAAAACTAATAGCAAATAAATAGACACAAAATACTTTCCCAACTGTTAGAAGTACCTTTGATATGTGATCGGTCTCGGATAATTATACACACGGTCTACACGGTCTAAAGTTACACGGTCTACAGTTACACGGTCTACAGTTACACGGTCTACAAAAAATATTGCAATAAAGAAACAGTCTACAAAAATAATAATCACGAACTACACAGTTTAAATGCAATAATAATCACGTCTACACTGTATTCTTTGCAATAAATAAATCATTGTCTACACTGTCTACTTTGCAATAAATAAATCACTGTCTACACTGTCTACAAAAATAAATGCAATAATAAACACAGTCTACACGGTCTAAGGTCAGATCACACATCCTTGGTACTCATTCCCGACTCAACAATTTATAATAGAAAATAATCACATAACCAATAGCCAACCAATGAAATATAGTGAAAATCAATATCGAAATACAGACAATAAACTGTACTCGCCTGTGGTCCTGTGGGTGTAACCGATAATCTGAACCACTCAGAATGCCACAATAGTCAAAACTCGTACAACAGTCTCCGAAAGCTGAAATAAATATTACCAATATTCTTAGAATAGTCAAAATAGCTAGGATCGCCTGTCCTTAAGTCCAATTCTGGATACAGAGGCAAAACGATAATTTTGGCCAAAATAGTGTCCGTCGTTGGACCCGCTTTGCACCGAAAAGCGTGCCAGAGTCAATGGTCTCTAAAGTCGTCAAACTACATGTCTACTGATCAGTTTTTCGATACGAACCCAACCGTATGTCCAAAGTTGGATTCCGACGGCCGTGCACAAAATCCCGTTGAGTCGGACCGTGGGGCCCGCGAAACGACGTTCCGATTCGACTGTCTCAGAATTGGACCAAACTTGGCATACAGGACCAGAAAAATGATACGGTCCTGTTGGCACAAGTTTTTCTCGATCTGACGAGCGTGCACAAAGTAATTAGAAAATTTGCACAGAGGTCGATACGGTAAATTTCGACGGATACGCATCAAATTCGTCGCGCACACGCGACCAATTTGAATTCCGCCAAAGCCACACGACCACGAAACCGTTACGCATCTTTCGATGCTTTCAGTTTGCGACCACGTCGCCCGGATTGGCGTGACGGACCCCATGTCGATGGATTTTTAAGTTTTTAAAATAGATTTTTCACAATTTTCGGAGACGGATAATTTTGCAGATAAACTATAAAATCACAAACTACAAAAAGGGTTCTGGACTCCTATAGGTTGTTAACAAACGTCTTCAGGTAGATTTTGGAAATCATGCATGGTTTGGAAGATAATCAAGCGCAAAGTAGGCTAATTCGACTGTTTTCCATCCTGTTTTTGAACAGGTTTTTCGGCAACTTTGGGCTCGATTTACGACGCGTACGTGGAAACTTAAATCGAACTAATTGAAGGGATTAAGAGTTGGATAGGTTATCAATGTACCCGAAGTGACAGATCGAGCAATGATCGGCCGTGCGTCGAGAAAACGGGTCACGAAGTCGCTCCCCAAGCCACGGCTGCTGTCGGTGCGCTGTTGCTGGCACTCCCCTTGCGCGCAGTTTTAGCCATTAACCGCGGCTCTCCGGCCAGCGGCGGCGCGGTGGGGCGACGTGCGCAGCTGCCCAGGGGGGTCGCAGGTTCTTGGGTTAGGGTTTCGTCGAAGAAGTCGTTCATAAACCTATATATACACCTCGGTTGTAAACCGAGCAGCTCTCGGTTTGTGCGGGTTTGGGATGGTTCAGTTCCTGGCTTTGGTTATTTCTTTTGGATGCTATGGGCCAGCTTTGTTTGCTAGTTTAGCTCTTGGGGGGGCTACTGTTCCCGCAAGGAACAGTGTGAATGGCCCAATTTTTTTTGTATATATGTATACACATATATTAATACATATACATCTATATATACACACACTTATATACCTTTATATTTATCTATATATACACACATATAATATATATTTGTATATCCACATGTATATACTTATATAACCCTATAGTTTATTTTATAAATAATACTGAGAGCATATATTTACAATTGTTTACTAGGCATCCATATATCTATATACTAATATAATTTACTCCATGAAATTCTAAGTAAATCCAATATCATCTTATGTAGAGCCTGTTTGCATATATTATTTATATATATAGGTGACTATATATAATATTATTTAATCGCCAAAAATATAACCAATAATAAAAAAAATATTATATAACAATACCCTCAAAAAATTAATAATAATAATAATAACAACGAAGTTCAATAAAACAATGATGGTGTATATATACCATTTTGTGCAGTCTAATAATCCCGAAATGTATTAAGACCTATTTTATGCAAAAGTCACCAATTATTACTAATAATAATATTTATAACATTTAAATACGAATACTCATAAAATATTCATTAAATCATTAAAACGAAATAGAACACCCTCATTCTGAATTCCATCAACGAATGTCATTGGACATGCCGCATGACTACACGGCCTGAGGTTCGGTTCGGGTCCAGTTCGGGCTAAAATGGTGTAACCGATTTCCCTAAAATTCAATAATATAAATAATGAATAAATAAACCTTCGGTAAGGGTTAAGTCGTAACTTGGCTTGGTTTTCCTAGTTAGGACATCGCTACGGCTCGGCCTTCCCTATCAGGGCTAACACACTAGTCAAAGCACGCCATTGCACTATCCATGCCACGATTCCTAGTTGCCTTGTACTCTAAAACTCCACTATGGCTAAAATCATCTACCGTAAAAAGTTAACTAAATAACTATTTATAAAATCTAAAACTCACCATTTAATTCAAATAATTGAATAAAAATAAATTATCAAAATTTCGAGAAGAGGGGTTACACAAATACTTACAGGTAATTGTATGACGGCTTTGCCATACCATACGTTGTCAGGGACATCACCCTACAAAGGAGCACTAGGAGATAAATTAATAGTATAAGTAGCGGTGTAATGTGTCTCACCCCCATAGCTAGGGGTGGGCACGGGTCAGGTCGGGCCCAAATTTTATGGACCCGGACCGGTTAATTGGCAGGATGGGGCGGGGCGGATCCAAAATATATTGGAACCAGAACGGACTTGACCTGTTCAAAACGGGTTCGAACCTGGCCGACTTGTGGGTCCAAACGGGTCAAAAAAAGTTTAAAATTTTTAGAATAGCAAATATTTACATATGTTCTATTAACTATAAGAACAAAATATGTCTTATGTCTTCCCAAATTTCTAGAATTTGTTTACTAAACAATAACTTGTTCTATTATCTATAAACTATAATAGCAAAAAATTCTAAAATTGATAAAAAAAATATATACCCCTAGAAATGGGTCGGTCCGAGGCCCCGTTTATTTTGAAAGTAGGACCCTCCCGTCCCGCTAGTGTTACACGACCCTCCCCGGCCTGCCCCGTTTAAATTTTAAATTTTAGGAACCGGCTTGTTTGGACATTTTACTGTTCAGGCCGGGTCGGAACCGCGGATCATGGAACCGTATGCCCCCTACCCATAGCTGTCCGACAAGTTTACTTCTGATAACAAATACCGTACCCTCTCTAGCAGTGTCTTGTTCATGCGTTCCCTATATTGTTGAGCTACGGTATCTTTGGTAGAGTTTCTGGTGTCGTATCCCTTTCTCTTTTTAATAAGCATCAAAGGGACCGATGTATTCGTCGCCATTGTTGGACAGAACAAATAGTAGCTTCTTTTTTGTCTTCCTTTCAACAAAGGCCTGAAACTCTTTGAAAGTGTGCAGCACCTGATCCCTAGTCTTTAAGGAATAGACCCAAACCTTACTGGAACAGTCATCAATAAACGTCACAAAATAAGGAGAACTACCAATGGACTTTACCTTCATAGGACTGTAGACATCCGAGTGAATCAACTTGAGTAGCGCCGGCTTCCTCGAACTTGGATGACTTTAGAAAGATACCCGATTTTTCTTTCCCGCCAAACAGTGCGTGCATCTCTCCAATTTTGTAGACTCTAGCCCTAGAATCACCTTCCTATTCACCAAGTAGCTCATCCCCTTCTTGCTGATATAACTGAGCCGCATGTGCCATAACTCGGTAGATGCATCGGTAGCTGCATTTACCTCATATGCTCCGTGTGCGCTCCCTTCCATATAATAGATTCCAAACTTCTTGCTTCCTCTGGCAATTACCATCAAACCTCTAGAAAGCTTCCACTGACCGTTTTCGAAGAGATTGAAGAAATCCTTGTCAACCAACCTTCCAACCGACACCAGGTTGAAACAGATAACAGGGACATGACGGACATCTTTGAGTACAAGAATTGCACCCGTCTTCGTCCTCAAATGTACCTCTCCAATGGCAACCGCCTTTGACACATCTCTGTTGCCCATCTTCAACACTCTACAGTCGCATGTCCTATAAATGGCAAATAGTGCTCTATTGTGAGAAACATGCGCTAAAGCACCTGAGTCCACCAGCCAAGAATTATCATTTCAGGCAAGGTTCATGACAACCTCATCACCTATGACGATCACATCGTCTCCATGTGCCGAGGCCGTCATTGTACTGTTCTCACCTTACTTCCCCTTGTCGCCCTTCTTCTCTCTCTTCCAAGCGAAACCATTTCGCTTAATATGGCCCTTCTTGCCATAATGGTAATACTTCTAGTCCTCGTACTGACTCTTGGACTTGTCCCTAATCTTGTCTTTGCCACCGTCTAGACCCCTGCTTTTGCTCTTTTTGCGGCTCTGAAACTAGCGCCTCCGAGTGGGATGTGGATGAAGTACCCTGAGAACGTCTCCACATCTCTTCATTCAGTACCCCACTTTTGGTAAATTCCAGACTGACCATGCCTTCCAGGACAGAAGCGATCATAGATACTCATATGGTCTCCCACGAGTCTGGCAATATACATAGCAACCAAAGTCTCTGAACCTCGTCGTCGAACTTGACTCCCATCGAGGATAGCTGGTCAACCACGTGCTAGAACTCACTCAAGTGATCCATAATGGATGCACCATCTTTGTATCACAGACCCATCATCATCCGGATCACGAATAATTTATTCACCCCAGTCTTCTTCGCATGCAAAGATTTTAGCTTATCCCACAGTGTCCTCGCGTGCTCAATGTTGGCAACGTGGTTTTACACATTTCGTCAATGAACTGTCGTATGTACCCACATACCTGTATTTGCTCGAAGTTCCAGTTCTCATCGAATTTGTCACTAGGCTTCTCGGATGCAAATACTGGAAGATGCAGCTTCTTGACGAATATCAAATCCTTCATCTTGCTCCGCCAATAATTATATTTGGTACCGTTCAGGTTTACCATGCGCACCAGCTTTGCGTCCATATCTACTTTCTGATTTGATTGTCAACTTCTGACACCTCTCTGGAACCTGGCTCTGATACCACTCTATTGGGAACGAAGCGCGAAAACCGTTCTCCCAAACCAGAATTTCTTGCAAGAGAACTAAACAAAAAACACAAACGAAAAATGCCAACACAAATCGAAGACACAGAGATTTTTACGTAGAAAACCCTTGCGAGAAAAACCACGGGACGATCGGAGTCCAACTCTGAAAACCTCCACTAATAGAATAAAAAGAATACACCCTCTACAAGCTCCTTCCGTTCCAACACGGATTGCCACAACTCACTGGGACAGAAAATAGATTACAACCACAAAGATAAAGACAACGAGAAATACCCAAATTGATCTCCTTCTCCGAAACGGCCTCCAATCCTTCTTTCTCCTTCCGAAAGTTGCATGAGCATCTTGCCACCTTTTCTTTCTTCTCTTTTTGTGTGGTATTTTTTAACTTCTATGCATCATCCTTTCATAAACCCTTGCATGAATAAGGGTTGACATATTGAAAATCTATATATAGAAGGCCAATATATATAAAAATTCCAATATGTATCAATCATATACTTAATGGAAATCCAATCATAATTGGCTTGCCATAATTGGAAGTCCAATTATATGAAAAGTCATTATATGAAAGATCCAATAATAAATATATGATCAAAGTAAATATGACAATCTAATCATGTATTTACTTACCGTATATGTTCTAAAATAGATGATCGATGAACTTTCCGAACTTCTCTGACACACGAATAGCGCTTTTTGCACTCCGAAATATTCTCCACATAGATTAAAAATTCAATCCACTCCAACAAATTTACAATAATAAATAACAGGTAGACAATATCTCATTTCATAATAACAATAATGAAATAACAACAAACTAAAGCTATTGAATACCAACTCCAGCAAGAATGTTGACAGTCCAGAGGAAACCAATTCACTTCTAGTAGAGTGTAATTAATATTGTAGAATCCACTACCCATTTTTTAATTAAATATCCTAATAGTATGTAAAGCGAGATGAGTGGTATTTTGAGATTTTTTTTTACTCAAGAGTTCCTATAGAGATTATGGGTTTTAATTAAACCAACGTAGTCTGCAAACCCTTAAGATAGGTAGAATAAGACTTTACTTTAGCATACGAAGCAATTTTAGTACATATTCAGTTTTATTGGATATTTCTAGAATTTCTTTGATTTAATTTCTTAAGAAAAAATTTAACAAATTTCTAGAAATTAGACCATATTTTGATTTCAAACTGGACATTAGTCTCTTTGGACATAACCTAGTTTCTGAATTTTTTTGAATCTTTTTCTAATTTAGTTGGCATATTTGGAAGCCCCAAACTTAGTTTTTGAAGTTAATTAATAGTTAAAAAGCTTTTTCTAATCATTATAAAAAAGAAGTCTTGTGTAGTGGGAGTTGGGGGACAATGAGCCTAACATGCATATAATTAGCGTGTACAAAATTTCGTTCATATCGGACATTTAAAAAAAAGTATTTTATATTTAACTTAACCTTCTCCTTATGTATTTTTGTGGAGCGGGTTCGTACCCTATAAAACCTAACTTGCATCTACACCAAAATTGTTAGTCATGAATCTGAACCGTTGGTTAAATTTATATCAGATCTCAACAATATTATACACATGTTAGTCTCTAACCTGCCCCGAATCCAATATGTTAAGTCATCGATCCTGAGCACCCATTCAAATTTGTTTTAAACGTAGACCATCACATCCTTGACTTGAAACCCTAACATGTTAATTGTTGGTGTCCAACCCGTTACCGACCTGATTTAGAACCCCTAAATCTCAACCTTCTGAATCAAATGAGATATTTATCTTACACGTTTGAACTAGGAATAATCTTGACCATTGGATCAACTCAAAAGTTGATACAGACCACCGATCATCGGCTCTCTCTCTAATATATATATAATATATTATATATATATTTTTTATATATATTTTTTATATATATATATTAATATATATATTATATATATATATATATATATTTTATTTATTTATTATTATTTATTTTTATAATATATATATATAATATATATATATATATATATATATAGGCTTATCATCGTCAACCTAGATTCATCATGAGCATAACTGCAACATTCAATCCACATATCCTCATACAAATCATCACTATGATTACTGACCAACTATTGGGGTACTATCCGCATAGGAATATGATATAGAGTAGAACTGGAGATAGTGTCACTCCAGTTTTATGTTATACGTATTTTCGGTTTACGTATACGAATTTATGACATTTGTCAGGTACCCATGCTTTGACTTGTCTTGCTAGCCTTGACTTGGTTTAATCTTGACTTGGTTTAGTTTTGGTTTGGTTCATCTTGGCCTGGTTTGGGTTGAGATGAGAGGGTTGATATAAAAACCAACTTCTTCTCTCCTCTCCTCCATTAAATTCATTTACTTCTTCTTCTTCTTCTTCTTCATTTACTCCTCCACCAAACCCTAGGCAAGTGCAACTTGCTCCATGAAGGATCTCTATTTTTTTTGTTCCGTCTCCTTCCCTACACGATTCTAAGCATCTTTAGAACTTAAAATTTTCCTGTTTTGATGGATAGATTTTTGTAGATCTAAGTTTAACTTTTTTTTTCTTGGTTTTGTAAAAACTAGTTATTTCCAAAACCTAATGGTCCCATGCTGTAGGGATTCAATTCTGCCCAATTTTGGCTTTTGAACCACTTGATTTCGTTTTATTTTGAAAAAGTTACGACATTTTTTGTTTATGGGTTCCCGCACATCTTCGGTGTTGCTAGGACGATGAACAATGTCGTGCGCGCGATTTATTTGTCGCGTGCCTGCACGGCGTGCACTTGCTCTCCGCGTGCAGTGCATCCGCGCGCTGTGCGTTTTCGGCCGCACGCCTGCACGATTCTTTTGTCGCATGCCTGTGCGTCGTGTTCTAACGCTGTGCGTTTTGCGGTCGTGCGCTTGCACGATTCATTTGCTGCACGCTCGTGCGTCATCCTCTTGCTCGTCGTGCACCATGTATCTGCACGCTGCATGTTTTACGGTCGCGTGCCTGCGTGATTCGTTTGCCGCGTGCCTACTCTCGCGCTCCACGTGTCATGCATCTGCGTGTCGTACATTTTGCTGTCGTGCGCTAGTGCGATTCATTTGTCGTGTGCCCGCGCGCTGTGCATCCGCGTGCCGTGCATCCGCACGCTGCACATTTTGCTCGTCGCGTGCCTGCGTGCCGTGCTCTCACACTCTGCGTGTCATTGCCAATTTGGTCCGCGTGTGCTGCACGTTTCGTACGTCGTGCGCCCGTGCACCGTGGCCAATTTTGTCCGCGCGTGCGAATGACTGTTTTTGCCTGTTTAAGCTGTTTTGTAGCTAAAATCTTGTACACCTCAAAACATGAATGTTGTATATCTTCGTCTTGGCTTCAAAATATTTTGTTTCACCTTAACTGTAGCTTATATGCGACTGATAGTTTCAATCACAGTTTTTGATCTTCTTTGCATGTTTTCTGTACTTGGCCTAAATTGCGACGACCCGACTTGATGAACTTGAACTTGAACTTGAACACGATAATTTGATCCCATCTTGATAATCTTGATAGTGGCCCGTCGAGGCGCACTTCTGACAAGTACTCCTGACAAGTGACAAGTAAACCTGACATGACATGTGTAATCTTAATCGTTGTTGCGACAGCCAATCCTGACTTACAAAGTAGAACACTTATCTTGACTCCATGGTTGATTTTCGTTATTGTGCCTGTACAAGCTACATGTCCTGTCTTGCATTATGTCTAGGACATGGATTCCTGGGTACCGCGGTCAGGGATTCATAATGAATCTGCTAAGGTTAACGACTAGATTGATCAAATAGTTCATATAGAAAGATATTCCAGTTACAGGTGATCCCGTTATCCCGGCCACACCTGTGGACTTGTAGCCTACCGTCGAGTAGGGCGCATTTCTAGCACACTGTCATATATTGCACTTTAAGTCACCTAATAATTCTCTTAATTCTTGATAAATTATTGTAACCTCGCCTGGATAACCTAGATAGTCTGTAGGGCTTGTGACTGCGAAAACATCTCAATTGTATCTTGTTAGTAACTAGGCATGTGATAACCCTCGTTAGCTAATGATAGCAAGTCGTAGGACTTGATTAGCCGTGCCTGAATGATTGTCTCATGATTAACATGAAAATTATATTCCACCACTTATTTTCTTAATACAAGCTTGTATGTTCTTTAAAGCACGTCTTATGCCATTTAATTATGTTCATTTATCAGTTTTTTTATTCATTTTATGCTGGTTTCAGTTCCTAAGTGGAGCCTCCCTTGTGCCACTTACTCTTTCTGGGTTCTGACCCAGCTGGTTTTATGTGGCCAGATTTTGGAGTAGCACCCGAGGATCTACCTGGTTTCCAACCAGATGGTGAACAATAGAAGTAACCGTGGCAACGAGTGGGTTTTCTTATTTTGTTCTCCCACTCTATTGTAAATTAGTCTTTTGAGGCGTTTAGCCGTCGAGCAAGTGTTAGCTCGTATTGAAAACTTTAATTTCTGTTTGTCTAAGGGTTGTTACATGATTGGCGAAACTTAAGGTTGATCATGTATGACTTAACTCTTGCTAGTCTTCGCCTTTTGTATGACTGGCTTCATGATCATCTGAATATATAATGTTTGGGATGCCTTACTTTGTATATCTGATAATCTAACATCTTGTAACAATTATTTGCTTGCTTGAGATTGAGACACTAGGCTTGTTCTTGACCATAAGAGACTGATGGATTGTAGATAAACCCTCATGTATCTCGACAGCCGTGACCGTATTGCGATGTGTGTTGCACTCTAATGTACATAGCTGACTGTGTGTCTCCCGCTCTCCAGTATTCTGATTCTGGGGCATAACACGGTTTAAGTGGTGGCCTATGTAGGTCTTGTAAATCAAGATATGTGGGAGTTTTACTGAATAAATATCGCAATCAGCATTCATCCTTGATCTCTACTCATGTTTTCTAATCTTTCCAATTCTTGACCTGATGACATGCATATATCCTTGATCTATCTTGGTCCTTCTTTATTATTTCTATGTCATTTCTTCAGTGGCATTGTTCCTGGTCCTACCGATCAGCCAGGTGGAGCACCTCCAGTGAACCAACAGCAAGTGGACCAGCAGCAACCTGGGGACCAAGCCCAGCACTCTGGGGCAGCATCCCGAGTCATGCCTTCCGGTTATCCAGAGCCACCAGTTCAGCTAACCTAGCCTGTAGATCTTGAAAATAGAGCCCTGATGGGACTCATCTGGGATTTGCTTGAAGATCGTCAAGGTGATGCTCTGTAACAGACAGTACAGGCAGCTATGGGTAGAGTTGTTCATCAAGGAACAGTGCAGCCGACAATTTTAAGTGCCTGAACCCTCCTTTCTTTGATGGCAGTGAAGATGTTATTGCTGCTGATGCATGGCTTCAGGATATAGAGGTTATTCTGGAGGCAGCTCAGATTCTGGAGGAAGAGAAGGTGGTCATTGTGTGCCTGCAGTTATTGGACTTAGCCCGCAGCTGGTGGGCGATGCAAGCAGTTGGATTGGTGACGCCTGTCATGTGGGCGATATTCTGTGATAAATTTCAGAAGTACTTTGATGCAGTAGCTCGGTATGATTTGCAGACAAGGTTCAGCAATCTCAAGCAGGTAGGACGGACGGTCGATGGATATGCGATCGAGTTTTCTAGGCTGAGTGGGTTTGCTCCCACCTTGGTGGCAACCGAATTGGACCGAGCGTAGCGATTCCAGCAGGGACTCTACCTAGAGATTATTCTAACCGTGGAGCAGTTTGAACACCAGACGTTTGATGCTGTTTTACGAGCAGCTAGGAGGCATGAGTATACTGCTCAGAGGATAGTAGATCGAGCTGGAGAACGGAAGAGGACTCATGGACAGTTATCTCAGTCATCAGCACCAGCCCCGACAGCTAGGGCATTGACCATAGGAGCTCCTAGGAGAGCAACCAAAGTTTTATCGGTTCAGCACTCGACTATGATATACCCTCAGCAACAGAAGCATAAGCAATCTTCCGCAATGGGCTGCTCTCATTGTGGGAACCCTAGGCACGTGATTTCAGAATATGGTAGAGCACATGGGTTATGCTTGGCTTGTGGGACACCGAACCATATATAGGGTCCTGTCAGCAATGAGCAAGTTTATCTTCGTCAATCCTAACCAGTCCATCGGTTAGGGGACCAGCACCAGTGCAGCAGTACCAGTCTCCGAGGCTATTGTCGCCTCAGGCCCAGTCCTTCCAGCAACAAAGGCCACAACAGTATGCTCAGGTCCAAGCCTAAGTATAGAACAGGTAGAGAGGTTACCACCAGAGAGGACCAGTACCAAGAGGACAAGGTCAAGCTATAGCTTTGACGGTAGCAGAAGAATTGGCATCAGGTGAGGTGGTGCCAGGTACCATTCTTGCCAACTCTTTTCCAGTAACAGTATTATCTAATTCGGGTGCATCGCACTTATTTATGTCTGTACGATTCGTAACACGAATAGGATTGGAACCCGTGTATTAGTAAGACTCAATATACTTACTGATAATGGTCTTGTGGGAGTAGATAGAGTCTTTTCCTCGTGTCGAATCGTAGTTAGTGGTAGAGAGTTCCCCGTTAGATTGATAGAATTTTCGATGGCCGACTATGATGTGGTCCTAGGAATGGATTGGTAAAGGATCAGTATGCAAGAATAGAATGCTATGTTGGCAGATTATTTTTGGTATTCCCGACGAAGAAGAGTTTTCGTTTTCTAGAAGCGAAGTAGAACCTTCTCGACCAGTCTTGCGAATGGCAGTAGCAGAAGCAGTTCAGTTTTTCAGAGTAGTAGAAGAATTTCTTGACGTATTTTCTGAAGAGCTTCCAGGCATGTCGCTAGAGAGAGATATATAGTTCACTATTGATTTGATTCTAGGGACGTCACCAGTATCATAGAGAGTATACAGAATGGCACCATCAAAATTGGAGATCCTGTACAAGATGATTGAAGAACTGATAACTAAGGGATTCATTCGTGCTAGTGGATCATCTTGGGGAGCCCCAATGCTTCTGGTAAAGAGGAAGGATGGTATGTCAAGATTATGTGTTGATTATCGTACCTTGAATTCTGTAACAATCAAGAACATATATCCCCTACCAAGGATAGATAATTTATTCGATCAACGCAGTAGGACAACAATATTTTCTAAGATTGGCTTGCATTCAGGGTACCATCAGATCAGAGTCAGAGAGCAAGACATCCCAAAGTCGGCATTCAGATCTAGATATGAGCATTGGGAGTTTTTTATTATGCCATTCGGAGCGACCAATGTGCCAGCAGTATTCATGGATCTCATGAATCGTATATTCATGCCCTATTTGGATCAGTTTGTGATAGTTTATAGACATCTTAGTCTATAGCAAGAGTGAAGCAGAGCATGAGCAGCATCTCCGGGTAGTCCTTCAAATTCTCATAGAGCACCAGTTGTATGCGAAGTTCAGCAAGTGCAAATTTTGGCTTAATCGTATTTCATACTTCGGTCACATCATCACCAAAGGTGGAGTAGAAGTGGATCCCCAAAAGATAGTGGCTATAGAGACATGGCCAGTACCCAGTACCGTCGTAGAAGTTTACGGTTTTCTAGGATTGGTAGGCTATAACCGGCGATTTGTATTATACTTCGTTCGGATTTCAGCGCCGTTGACGCAGTTGACCCGTAAGAATGTACAATTTACTTGGACATCGGAATGTCAGAGTTCATTCGAGAAGTTGAAGCAAGTATAGATGATGGCATCTATTCTCATGCTTCTAGATAGGACTAGAGGATGTGTCCTAATGCAACATGGCAAGGTAGTAGCTTATGCATCACGTCAACTTTGTGATCACGAGAAGAATTGTCCAACACATGACTTGGAGTTAGCAGCGATAGTTTTCGCACTCAAGCTTTGGAGGCATTACTTGTATGGACATCGGGTAAAAATTTTTACCGACCACAAGAGTCTCAAGTATGTGTTTACCCAGAAGGATCTCAACATGCTTCAAAGAAGATGGCTAGAGTTACTAGTGTATTAACATCAACCTGCAGTATCATCCTGGAAAGGCCAACGTAGTTGCAGATGCATTGAGCAGAATGACAGGAGCTATTTTCTAACAGCACAGCCAGAGTTATTAGCGAATTTTTAGAAAATGGGAATAGAGGTAGTTTTCCCTACCAATGTGGCATTGATGGCCAGTATGCAAGTTCAGTCCAGCATAGTTGAGAGAATCAAAATAGCTCAATCAACGTATTCTAAGCTTTAGCGACTTAGGGCAGAATGTGAAGCAGAACGAATGGCAGAATTATGCATTCATGAAGATGGCACGCTCCGACATGGAAGGCGTCTTTGTGTACCCAATGTTGACATCAGACAAGAGATCATGTCGGAGGCTCACAGTTTACAGTATTCAATTCATCCTGGTGGCACGAAGATGTATCGTAATATTCGTCAGCATTTCTGGTCGAATGGCATGAAGAGGGAGATAGCCCGGTTTGTCTCTCGTTGTTTGGTTTGCCAGCAAGTCAACGTTGAACATCAGAGACCAATTGGATTTTTTAACCTTTACCAATCCCAGAATGGAAATAGAACACATTACCATAAATTTTGTGACTGGGTTACCTAAATCCCTAGATGAAAGAGATGCAATATGGGTTATAGTTGACCGAATCACAAAAGTAGCTCATTTTTTCTCTTCCAGAATTGGTCAGTGGACGGATCAGCTAGCAGAGATGTACCTCAGGCAGATAGTCAGATTGCATGGAGTGCCAGTCAGTATCGTATCCTATAAAGATTTGAGATTTACATCGCACTTTTGGCTGAGTCTTCAGTAGAGTTTGGGAACTCGTCTCAAGTTTAGTTCAGCTTATCATCCCTAGACAAATGGTCAGTCAGAGCGCATGATTCAAACCCTTGAAGATATGTTACGATCATGTACACTTGACTTTGGGGGTTCGTGGAAAGACCACCTACATCTAGTGGAGTTCTACTACAATAACAGTTTTCAGGCCATTATCCAGATGGCACCATTTAAGGCATTGTATGGCAGGAGGTGCAGATCACCTTTAGCTTAGGACGATATCGGCGAGAGGAAGATACTTGGTCCATAAATGGTTACTCAGACTATCGAGATGGTCTGATAAGTTAGAGATCATCTTCGAGTTGCATAAGATCGTCAGCGCCATTGGGCCGATTCTCATCGGTGTCCTCTTGAGTTTTCTATCGGCGACCTCGTATTCCTTAGGATCTCGTCTACCCGTGGCATCATTCGATTCGGCGTACGAGAAAAACTTAGTCCTAGGTATATAGGGCTGTTTGATATTCTTGAACGAGTAGGTGATGTGTCCTATCGTCTCGCTCTTTCGCCATCATTACGTGAGGTACATGACGTATCCCATGTATCCCAATTACAACGGTATATCCCGAATCCGAGCCATATTCTTGATCATTCGAAATTGGTTGTTGGTACCAACCTTTCGTACGAGGAAAGGCATGTATCCATATTGGACCAAAGACAGAAAGTACTCAAGAACAAAACTATTAGTTTAGTCCATGTTACTTGGGTTCATCACTCTTTGGATGAGTCAACCTGGGAACATGAGGATGATATCCGATTACGATATCCACACCTGTTTGACTCGTAGGTATAATATATTTCTTCTTATGTCTTATGCTCTAAATTCCTTGTTTGCATGAATGATTGCTTGATTGACTGCTAGACATAGATTGCCTATAATTAGTATAGCATGTCCCGATACCACTAGACTCTTGATTAAACTTTGAGGACAAAATTCTTTTAAGGTGGGTAGAGCGGTCACTCCTGTTTTCGTTATATGAATTTTTGGATTACATATACACATTTTTGATATTTGTCAGGTGACCCATGCTTTGACTTGTCTTGCTTAGCCTTGACTTGGTTTAGTTTTGGTTTGGTTCATCTTGGCTTGGTTTGGTTTGGTTTGGGTTGAGATGAGAGGGTTGATATAAAAACTAACTTCTCTCTCTCCTCCATTAAATTCATTTATTTTTTTCTTCTTTATTTACTCCTCTACCAAATCCTAGGCAAGTACAACTTGCTCCATGAAGAATCTTTATATTTATTGTTCCGTCTCCTTCCCTACATGATTTTAAGCATCTTTAGAACTTGAAATTTTCGGTTTTGATGGATAGATTTTGCAGATCTAAGTTTTAACTTTTTCTTATTTTTCTTGGTTTTGATCTCTAAAAACTTTTTTATTTCCAAAAAACTAATGGTCCCATGTTGTGGAGAATTTAATTCTACCCAATTTTGGCTTTTGAACCACTTGATTTCATTTTAATTTAAGAAAGTTATGACATTTTTGTGTTCACGGGTTCTCGCACATCTTCGGTGCTGCTGGGACGATGAACGGTGTCGCGCGTGCGATTCGTTTGTCGCGTGCCTGTACGCCATGCTCCACGTACCATGCATCCGCGTGCTGCACGTTTCTCGACCGCATGCCTGTGCGATTCGTTTGCTACGCGCCTACGTATCGTGCTCTCGCGCTCCACACGCTGCACATTTCGAGGTCGCACGCCTGTACGATTCATTTGTCGCACACCGTGCTCTAACTCTTTACGCTTCGTTCATCTGCGCACTGCACATTTTGCAGCCGTACGCCTGCGTGCCGTACATCTGTGCGCTGCATGTTTCGTGGCCGCACGTCGTGCATCCGTGCACTGCATGTTTTGCGGTCGTGCGTCGTGCATCCATGCATTGCACGTTTCGTGGCCGCACGCCTGCACGTCATCCTCTCGCGCTGCATATTTCGTGGCCGCATTCCTATGCAATTCGTTTGCGACACGCCCACGGGCCATGCATCCGCGCGCTGTGCGCCTGCACGATTCATTTGTCGCGCGTCTGCGCACCGTGCTCTCGCGCTCCGTGCGCCATGGCCAATTTGGACCGTCCGCTGTACGTTTTGCACACCGGATGCCTGCATGATTCGTTTGCCGCGTGCCCGTACGCCGTAGCCAGTTTTGTCTGTGTGCGCGCGAATGACTATTTTTGCCTATTTAAGCTATTTTGTAGCTGAAATCTTGTAAAACTCAATTCATGAAAGTTGTAGATCTTCGTCTTAGATTTAAGAAAATTCTTGTTTCACCTTAACTGGCGTTTATATGCGACTGATAGTTTCAATCACAGTTTTTGATCTTCTTTGCATATTTTCTGTACTTGGCCTAAATTACGACGACCCGACTTGATGAACTTGAACTTGAACTTGAACATGATAATATGATCCCGTCTTGATAATCTTGATAGTGGACCGTCAAGACGCACTCCTGACAAGTACTCCTGACAAGTGACAAGTAAACCTGACATGACATATGTAATCTTGATCGCTGTTGTGACAACCAATCCTGACTTGCTAAGTGGAACTCTTGTCTTGACTCCATGGTTGATTTTTCTGATTGTGCCTGTACGAGCTACATGTCCTGTCTTGCATCATGTCTTGGACATGGATTTCTGGTTACCACGGTCAGGGATTCATAATGAATCTAGCTAGTTTAACGACTAGATTGATCAAGTAGTTCATATAGAGAGATTTCCCAGTTACAGGCGATCACGTTATCCCGGCCACACCTGTAGACTTGTAGCCTACCATCAAGTAGGGCGTATTTCCAGCACACTGTCATGTGTTGTACACTAAGTCACCTAATAATTCTCTTAATTCTTGATAAACTCTTGTTACCTTGTCTGGATAACCTGGATAGTTTACAGGGTTTGTGACTGCGGGAACATCTTAACTGAATCTTGTTAGTAACTAGGCCTGTGATAACCCTAGTTAGCTAATGATAGCAAGCCGTATGACTTGATTGGCCGTGCCTGAATGATTGTCCCATGATTAACATGGGAATTATATTCCACCTTTTGTTTTCTTAATGCAAGCTAGTATGTTCTTTAAAGCACGTCTTATGCCATTTAATTATGTTCATTTATCAGTTCTTCTATTCATTTTATGCTGGTTTTAGTTCCTAAGTGGAGCCTCCCTTGTGGCACTTGCTCTTTCTGGGTTCTGACCCAGCTGGTTTTGTGTTGCTAGATTTCGGAGTAACACCTAGACAGTCATGACCGTATAAGCTGTCAAGGTCATGCGTATCATATATAATCTAAACTATATCTCAATCCACAAGAATATATGAAACATGAATGAACATGTATGGTTCATGGTCTGCAGCCTGTTTTCCATAAATAAATTCCTTTATTTATTGTGTATCTGGGAAAATTACAACTGTGGGAATCTGATCTAGAAGACGATCACTTTATCCCTTGGACTATGCGAAGAAGAAAAGCTCTCAAAATTTTGATAGTAGATAACTATGTATCTGTCCAATGAATGAGAAAAAGAACTCTATTTATAGAGTCAAAAATAATAACTAAAAAGATAACTGTCTTCACAGCCTGTGCTTAGTTGAAAATCACGCAGGATTTAACATACGCAAGGTTGTGAGCAGTTACTGGACGTGGCCTGTAACTGTTGGACACATGGCAATCATGCATGAGTCGTGTGCAAGTTACAAGACACGCATGCGAGAGATCAATGGCATGGCTGCCACGTACTCCAATTTGATGAAATCCATGCAGACTTGTTGAAGACGAAATCCACGCAGACTCGGGGTAGAAAGCTTCAAAATCTACGCAAACTTGGGGCAAGAAGCTTCAAAATCTACGCAAACATGGGGCAAGAAGCTTCAGAATCCACGCAGACTTGATGAAGAAAACTTCAGAATCCACGCAGACTTGAGGAAGAAAACTTCAGAATCCACGCAGATTTGAGTGAAAACTCAAAATACACGCAGACTTGGGATAGAACTGCCAGCTGTCTTGATTCAGCGTGCCTCGACTGACACAAAATCTCTGGCAGTGATTGCTTTTGTCAGTCACATTAAATGACAAGAAGCTCTTTTGGTACGCTAACTTGACGAAGGTTGAGTCTTGCTGAAGAAGATTTCGAAAATCACGCAATAGACGGCTGTGATCTCTCGAATTCTGTGCATACGTGGCATACGAAGAGACATTCTTCGACTGTTATGCTGTCATTCATAATTACTCTCTGACAAATGATGACCTGTCTCCCCAGCGTGATTTGTAAATATTGTCCTGATCAACTGAGCGTGACTTTTGACTCTGTCCTGATCAACTCAGCGTGACTGTCATTTTAAAGGCCTACAAGACCCCCTTCAAAGTTTTCGAAAAATTAAAAAGACTTCAAAATTTTCGAAATACTTTGAAAATAAATGATAAAATGAAATCAGTCACGCTGAGATGACTTCAAATTTTTCGGAAGTCGGAAAGACTTCGAAGTTCTTTGAGAATATCCAAATGAACTTATTAAATGTCATGATGACTCTTCATTTTCCGAGACTGATTACATCCAGTTTATGGTGGAATATGAACCGCCGGCGAGCTCTGTTATATAAACAGGGAGAGGATTCATTTAATCTTCATCTTACGTCAACATGACACCAAAAGAGAAAGCTGAGGAAGAAGCAAGCAAGTTGGGCTTTTGTTCCCATGGTGACCCCACTTTTGGGGGTGAAGAGCCAGAGCCCCTTGTCTTCGAACTCAAAGATGATCCCTTGCAACTAGCCAAGAATTTCTTGAGCTTTTGGCTTAGATGGCTCGTTCTCTTCTGATGGGCGCAGCCTCATAGAGCAGCGTGAAATGTTGAAGGCTCTGTTACACCGCATGGGGGTCAAAAGCGTAGAAGAACTAGACATTAAGCTCAGTCGCTCTGGAAAATAGAGCGTGTCTTTTGTGCTTTTGTTGTACTCTTTTTGTTTTGTCTTTTGTAAGGCCATCAGTGCCTGTCTTGAAGAATAAAGTACAACTTCTGTGTTTAATCTGCGTGCATTAATGAAGAATATTAATTAGCACCCTTTGACTATTTCCAATGTTGCTCTGTCTTCCAAAGCACACGTAACACTCATTCCACGGTTTACGAGCGCTATTTATGCGGATCCTTTCCAAGAATAGACTTGTACTTTGCCCTTTAAATAGATAGAAGAGTTTCACAGATATTCATCTCCCATTCTCTTCTTCTTCTCTGAGAATGAAATTTTTGGGAGATTTCACTCTCAAACAGGAAAGCAATGTTTTCTAATGTTCGACTTCTGCGCACTGTATCAAACATGAGTTTGCCAATCCTTAGCACCAAACTTGAAGGTAAGTCAGTGTAATACGTGTATTATTTTTGCTGTTGAAGATAGGCTTTCTGTTTCTTGTTTCTGATTTGAACAATACACGCCTGTTTCTGTTTGATAAATGCACGCTGAATGATTTCTGTTGATCTAATCTTTTCTTCTTAATACTTTCTGCAGAAACTTGGCTGAAAATTTTCTTCAGAACTGGCATTGGGGATGTGGATGCTGTGGAGAATATCCTGCTGACATCTACATCAGAGAGCTCATACGCTTTTGACGTGTAAATCAGACAACTCAGAACTCTTCGTGGGATAGAAGGGTCTTCCTCAGATGGTAGGAAGAGCCTTTATACACGAGAGTTGGATGGTGGAGTCAACTCTACCCCGAGAAATCGGGTAGTAGAGTTCCTTTCACGGGAGAACTAGGAATTGTATCCCAAGGTTTGGATACATTCCTGTCTTCCTTGAGAGGTTACCCCCAATCCACCAGTTGTATTGGCAGCACCACGACTTCGGGCTGCCATACTCTGTGGTTCTCCTCTCGTCTGAGAGAGAAGACCAGAGTTTGATTCCTGCTGATCTGGTCGTGACTGGAACCCAGACAGTCAGGAACTGCCACCAACAACGAACCTGACGGAGAAGGTCCGACGGAGAAGATCCAAAGAAGAAGATAGATCTCTATTAGGTTATTGTTGTGGTGTAGAATAAAAATCCAAGATTTGTAATAGATTTCCATTATGATTTGTAAGAAAGTCTAAGAAAATATAATAGACTTTTGTGGTGAAATGAGAATGGAAATGATAATTCTTCTATGCTCAAAGATTTGTATTTGTGGATGAATTGTGGACATGATAGATAATAAAATCTTCTTTTCTGTTTTAGAGTATATGATATTATCAGAGGTATTATGGACGTGATAATATGTAGGAACTCAAAAGAAAATAGATTGATTTCTATGCAGAGGTCAAAATGACAAATGAGCAAGTAGATTCGGAATTGATTCAGTGGTTATGAAAACGTGATTAATAACGAATCCCCACTTAATAAATTGATAGAAGATCATGAACGGACGAATAAATGAACGGATGAACCGTCAAGTATTAATGAATGTGTGAATCGTCGGATGAACGCAATTAATGGATGGATGAACCGTCGGATGAACGTGACGTTTCATTATTTGTAGAACTTCTGCCTATAAATATAGCAGAAATCTGACAAGAACGAACACTTCTTCTTTCAAACATAAAATGTCGTCTGAAGAAGCATCCAAGAAACTGGAATTGCCTCAAAAGTTCAGAAAGGCACTGAAGAACACCCTGCTGGTCCAGTTCAATCGAAGAAGACGGAAGCAGGCGAAGGTTCGTCTGCACCCAAGCCACCAAGGGACATTCTGGATTTCCTGCTCGAACCAGGAAAGACTGAAGAAGAAGAAGCCATGAGGATGGCCGTTTGCAAGTTCCTTGTGGGTTCTAACAAGGAGGTTCTCGACTCTTTTGCTGATCACGTCTTCGAGAAGGACGGCAGTGGCCCACATCCAAATGTAGAAAAGGATGATAGTGATCTTCTTTAATATCATGTATCATCATTCATGATAAAAATAAAATAAAAATTTTATTTCTAAACATGAAACTGTCTGATGATTACAAGCATTTACATTTATATATAGTACTTTTTAAGAAATTTGCCATTAATAGGCATCAAAACTTTTCGACCATCCAATTCTGAGAGTTGATAAGCTCAATTTGAGAAAACTTTGCTCACAATATAGGGTCCTTCCCACTTTGCGTCAAATTTGCCCTTGCTCATATGAGTCATAGTCATAGGACGTCTGACTGTTAGAACAAGTTCTCCTTTTTGATACGCCCGAATTCTGACTTTCTTATTAAAAGCTCTTGAAATTCTAGCTTGATAGAATTCAATATTCTGTTGAGCAGATAATCGCTTTTCATCCAGAGCTTCTAATTCTTGAAGTCGAAGACGATCATTATTTTCTGCAGTGAGTTCATTAGCGATTGCTATCCTTAAAGAAGGAATTTGAATCTCTAATGGAAGAACAGCTTCGCAACCATACACCAGAGAGAAGGGTGTACATTTAGTAGCATTACGAACTATAGTGCGATAAGCCCACAAACATTCACCGAGCTTCTCACTCCAATTACGTTTGTTAGTAGAGACAAACTTCTTTAGGAGTTTGATGATGGTCTTGTTGAAAGCTTATGCTAATCCGTTAGCTGCCGGATTATATGTGGTAGAAGCCACATTGTTGATCCGGTGATCGTCACAGAATCGAGTAAACTTTTGACTGACGAACTGTGGTCCGTTATCATGAATAATGCGTCGAGGAACACCAAATCTGTAGATGACGTGGTGCTTAATAAAACAAATGACATTGGACGTCTTAACTTCAGACAAAGGAATGGCTTCGGCCCATTTGGAGAAGTAATCGGTTATTGCAAGAATAAACCGATGACCCTTGGATGACGGCGGATTGATCGGACCAATAATATCCATGCCCCAAGCTTCGAAGGGCCATGATGCTGGCGTCGGATGTAGAAATTCCGAAGGTTGATGAATAAAATCCGCATGGATTTGACAAGCTTTACACTTCTTTGCATATTCGATAGCGTCTGATACCATAGTAGGCCAATAATAACCCATACGTCGAATACGGTCTTGAAGTTTTGGTCCAGGCTGATGTGCTCCACAAATTCCATCATGTGCTTCACGAATAATTTGTTCAGCCTCGTCACCGACAACACATCGGAGAAGTAAACCATCATAGGCTCGACGATATAAGGTCTTTGTTGTATGATTATAATAGAATCGGAATGATCGTCGTCTGATAGATGCTGCTTCACTCGGATCATCCGGAAGAATATCATACAATACAAAATCTAAGAAAAGAAGTCTCCAATCCGTATCCATATTTGATTCTCGGCCGAATGACTGAAGATGAATTCCATGCTGGAATCAGATGAAGATGATAAAGATTTACGACTAAATCCAAATCCTCTTGTTGTGTTGACGTCATGAGATGTTGATTCTTCAATGTCAACTGGAAGTCCTAGGGTCAGGTTATTTTTAAGATGAAATAATTCTTGATTGCGAACAATAATCATTTGTTGTCGTCTAATTGGAATAGCCAACACCGCTGCAAGATTAGCTAGAGCATCAGCTTCTGTGTTACATGCTCGTCTAACATGTTCAATGAAGAATTCTTCAAACGAAGAAGCCATAATTATAGCTGATCTATGATAAGGAACCAGATCTTGATGGCGGACTTCATAAGTACCCCTTATCTGATTGACAATGAGTTTAGAGTCTCCGTACGCCTCCAAATGTTGAATATTTAGATGTTTAGCGAGTTGAAGACCAATGAGTAATGCATTGTACTCAGCTACATTGTTTGAACACGGCTGATCGAGAGAATAAGCTCTTTGGATAGCAAGACCTTCTGGCGATACAAGAACGATTCCAACTCCAGCGACAATATCACCATTAGGACTTATCCTTGAAGCTCCATCAAAGAATAGACGCCAAGTAGATCTTCTTCAGCAATTTGGTTTGAATCTAGGACTTCATCTGGAATTTCGTCATAGAGTTTTGAATCTTCTGGAATTGAATGAGCAGCCAGAAAATCAGCTAAAGCTTGTCCTTTGACTGACTTCTGAGGAATATAATGCATGTCATACTGAGCAAGTAGGATTCCCCAGTTAGCTAATCGAGAATTCAAAACACTGGGTTTCTTTATCATGATCCGTATAGGATTGATCCAGGAGATGACATGAATAGTCTGGCCAATGATATAATGTCGTGTCTTTTGAACAGCGAACATCAAGGCTAGACATTCTTTTTCGACCGGTGAATATCGAGGTTCAGCTCCGGTCATAGTACGACTGAGATAGTAGATGGCTTGTTCATGACCATTTTGATTCTTTTGAGCGAGTAATGCACCCAATAAATGACTCATTGCTCGAGTATATAGGAGAAATAGAATTCCTGAAATGGGAGGTACCAATACTGGAGGGCTCATCAGATATTGTTTTATATCATCGAATGCTTTCTGACATTCATCATTCCAGACAAAAGAAACACCTTTCTTCATAAGTTTGTTGAATGGTCTGCAGCGTCCTGATAAATTAGAGATGAATCTCCTGATATAAGCGATCCTTCCTTGAAATCCTCGTAGCTCTTTTAAGGTACGTGGAGGACGCATCTCTTGGATGGCTTTGATCTTCTCGGGATCCACGTGTATACCTTTAGAGGTAATGACAAAGCCGAGAAATTTACCACTAGAGACGCCTAAGAAGGACTTAGTAGGGTTCATCTTTAATTGATGCTTACGCATTAGATCAAATATAGTCTTCAAATCTTGGATATGATCCTCCTTTTGTCGACTTTTGACTGCAATATCATCAACATAGCATTCGACTGTTTTTCGTAAATGTTCACGGAATATAGTGCTCATAGCTCGTTGATAAGTTGCTCCTGCATTCTTGAGACCGAATGGCATAACTGTATAACAGTATGTACCGATCGGCGTTCTAAAAGAAGTGTGCTTCTCGTCATCTGGAAACATTTTAATCTGATTGTATCCAGAATACCCGTCCATGAATGACATCCGTTCAAATCCACAGGTATTATCAATCATGACGTCAGTGATTGGTAGAGGGAATTCGTCTTTAGGGCATGCCGTATTGAGATCGCGGAAGTCTATGCATACTCTGACCTTGCCAGTCTTTTTAAGGACAGGAACTATGTTAGCCACCCAATCGGGATGTTGTTCCTCTCTAATAAACCCGGAGGTTATGAGTTTATTGACTTCAACTTCAATTGCATCCATAATGTCTGGACGAAATCGTCGCTGTTGTTGTTTGACCGGTTTAGCATTCGGCAAGATATTGAGCTTGTGAGTTGTAATTTGTGGATCAAGTCCTGGCATGTCTTCATAACTCCAAGCGAAGACATCGATGTAGTCACGAATGAGTTTGATCATGTCTTGCTTATCAGGTTCAGAAAGACTTTCACTGATGAATATTGGTTTGGGAGATCCCTCTTCACCAACATCTATTTGAACAAGTTTGTCTTCAGTCGGAGGTTCTTTTTGCTCGAAATGGAACTCCCATTGATTATCTAATCTTTGGGCCCATTGTTCCGATTCAGGTGAGATTTCAAACTCTTCTTCGTCTTCATCACTTTCTTCAGAATGGTCAATAGAAACCATGTTGGAAGACAGAAGGTTGCAGTAGAAGTCACCGATACTCGTATCGGAATCCCAAGAAGTGGTACTAGAAGAATCAGATCTCTTATCTTCGTCAGACTCGGGATCTTCACGGATAATATTGATAAAAGGAGTAGGGGCTATATAGCCCAGTCCGTATTTCGTCCTTCCATATTTCAGAGGAGGAATACGAACAGGCATTTTTCTTCCCTTTCCACTATTGAGGCCAGTCCTGAAGTCATAGCCCATATTTTTGATGATGTCTTTAGATTGCTGACTATAACGACGTAGTTGTAATCTTCCAGTATCATCATTTTTGTCTTCATCTTCTAAATCAGAAGGACTTTGGGGCCCTTTATAGAAGAATATTGGAATGTCTCCTGGCTTTCTGCTGGGAACTAGAAAGTATGAAGATTGTACAGGTTCTAGGGATACATCTGTATGAACAGTCTGTACAACCCCTATGGTTATTGCGTTCAAGTCATCTAACAAATGTAAATAACTATGAACATAATTACACACATCAGCATACTGCAAAGATGGAGACTTTTCATTAAATGTAAAAGCAGCAGTATTTACATTGGGAGAAGGCTGAGCTTTAGAGATTTTAGCCAAGTCAATGACTAAAGGGGGAGAAGAAAAACGAGAAGAAGCGTTGTTTCGATTAAGATCGATAACAAATGGCTTAGAAGAGGTGAGCTCCCTTGAAGTTTGAGATGGAAGAATAATCCGCCCTCCAACTGGAATTAGCAGAGTATCCTGTTTCATATGTGGAGATACAGGAATTACAGTACGCCCACTGACAGGAATAATCATTGTGTCTTGAGCAAACGACTGAGGTAACGGAGAAATCCGTCCACTCACCGGAATGATGAAAGAACCTTCTTCAGAGAGTTTGAGAGATTGTTGCTGAATAGTTCGACCTTTAACAAAAATTATTAAGGTCTCACTTTGTGAATTCTCTTTCTCCATAGCTTGTATAACCCTTGTATACTCTTCTTTGTACATTCGGGAATCATTGAAATAAGCTTTAACCCCATGGAAGGGATTTATATTAGCAACTTCTTTTTGTACTCTTCCATTGCTATCAATGTATTTAAAATACTGATGAAGAGTAGAAGGTACCACATTATTTTCATGAAGAAAGGGCCTCCCCAGAAGAAGATTATAGGATCCCACGATCTCGATCACATAGAAAGTGACTTTGGATCTGAAATCGCCTATCTGAAGCTTCAGATGAATCTTTCCCAAATGCTCGCTTCGGCTTTGATTGAATTCCAGGATAGTAGTAACCGTCTTAGAGAGCTTGTGAAGTGGGATTTTTAGTTCATCCAATAGACTCTTTGGCATTATGCTTATAGCAGACCCTGGATCAATGAGGATACGATCTATCTTCATTGTATCGATATAACCGGTGTAGTAGAGAGGCCGATCATGTCGATTATCCTCCAATAGCATGTCGTCTTGTGTAAAGGTGATATTTGGGATAATCTCCAATACACTGTTGCAATGTAAGCAAGTGGCAGGTTCTGCATCTGGCTTCTTCAATTGTGCAAGACAAGAGTCAGCTTGTAGAAGTGCTTCACTTAATGTCTCCCGAGTCTCTTTGGAAAGACGTAGAAGTTCAAAGAGGGACATTCTAGCTGGAGTATTAGCAAGCTGAGCTAAAATGTCGAAATTATAAGGCTTCTGAAGTTCAAGAGGAGAGGACTTCTTGATTGGCTTATCAAACCGAGCCTGTTGTTTGCCTTTCTCCAGAGCTGTAGGCTTGGGAGGAACAGGTTCAGTGGATGATTCTTCTTCAGGAGGAACATTAGAAGCATCTTTATCAGCTGGAGGGAAATCAAGAGGATCTTCAGGATTCTTGGAATAATCCTTTAGATAAGGTTTCCCCGTTCGAGTAGCACTAACAAGTGCTTCTTCTTTCTCTTTTGGCTCTGTGTCAGGAATAGATCCAAGAGAAGTCATATGACATGACTTAATCTTTCCAGCCTTCTTGGACTTTCGAGAAGTAGTCTTTTGAGGAGAAGGCGATTCAAAATCTGCCACTAGATCAGGATGGATCCACATGATTTCTCCAGTTTCCAAAGTGATTGGCACTAATCCTTCAGACTGTGGAGAAGGAAGATTCACTATGTCAAGAGTTGCCTTGGGAATAGGAACGATCCCACTTTCAAGGAGTTGAGGAGGGAAATCTCCGAATTGCATAGAGACGATGTTGGAGGTGACGGTCTTCTCTTTTGGAGTAACATGTACGAATTGTATGACCCAGCATTCTGTACGAATTGCATAGAGACGACGTTGGAGGTGACGGTCTTCTCCTTTCAGTACATAACATGTACGAATTGTATGACCAAGCATTTTGTGATATGGGCAGTATTTGGGATGATCTGTTTTACCAGCTTCATCAGGTTTCTTGATCTCAGGTAATTGTATCTTATTACCTTTCAGCAGACATTCAAAGATACCAAGGACATCGTCGTCATCGAAAGAGTATTCTTCTTTGGGGCGAGGTGTTCTTGGTTGTTGAGTTGTAGGAGAAGTTTGAACAGTTGATGCATCTTTGCTCTGAAGATTAACTTCAAGAGTTTCTTTTCCCTTGCGAGCATTGTTTTTATTGTTAGTACCTTGACCTGTTTCTTTAGGAGTCATCTGCACTCCTAAACCTTTGAAGGTTTCAACACTAATTTCTGCGGCCTTGGCACTAACTATGAAAGAAGGTCAGTCTTGGAATTGAGTGGATCCTGTCCATATGCTGATGATTGGCAACAAGTTTGATTTGCATGTGTCGATGGTGACAGCATCAGGAGTTCCAAGAGGCATCTTCAGAGCTTCTCTTCGAAACCGTTCAATGTACTCTTCTGTAGTTTCATTATTTTTCTGCTTGATTCTAATAAGAGCAGACATAGTCATGTCATTGAGCCCTTCATAGAACCGTTCAAGAAACATCTGTTTGAAACCGAAAAATAAGGTAATGCTCCCATCTGGGAGACTTCTATACCATTCATAAGCCGTTCCCTTGAGACATCCAACAAACAACCGAGTAAGGAGGGCGTCGCTTGGTTGCAGCTGATCAGTCATCACTTCAAAGTGATTAATGAACTGACTTGGAGAAGTGGTTCCATCATAGAATAAGATAGTGGGAGGCTTGTATTTAGGAGGATACGATACTTGCTTCCATTCTATCGGATAAGGTTGTTTGATGCCTAACCTTTGTAAACCATCTTTCTGTTTGAATGCCTCGAATTGAGTTTTGAGATTCCTCAATTCTTCATTAACAACTCAGAAGATTGTGGAGTTGTAACTTGTAGAGAATAGTTGGGAGGAGGAACAGCATTGTAAGCACTACCCCTAGCTCCAGAGAGACTAGGGTTTGGTTGAGCTGGTCCAGGAGTATTGGATTGTACTGCTGGAGAAACTTGTACTGGACTCATATCAGTGTCAGTTGGTATGGCATCTGGTACAGTCTGTCGATTTTGCATCTGTGTTGCCATGAGTTCATACATCGACTTCATAGTATCAGCCATAGACTTCATTTGTTGTTCCAAAGAAGCAATTCTTTGATCTTGAGGAGTCAAGGAAGAAGAAGGTTCATCAGTATTCCCATCAACCATATAAGTCGTGACTGTACGAGGAATTATTGATGAACTGGTAGATGTTGTTTGTTCTGAATCATTGTTTTGTGCATCAAAGTCAATTATAGGAGAACTACCCCCAGTAGGAAGAGGTGGGAAGTTAGATTCTCCAAGGAATTCAGAATCATCTTCAGAGATCAAATTTCTTTGACTAGAGGCCAGGACTCTTGCTCTGGTATTTCTATATACTCCATCTGGACTATCAACTCTACCCCCAGCATCCCGAGAGGTCATATTGACAGAAGCAAACAAAGGCTCATCTTCATCAGGCATAGGTTCACACCGAATCCGATTGAAGACAGATTGTCGTTTTGTTTGACATCTGCATTGCATTGTGACTCTTGGCTGGAAGTCACATTCATGATCAACATGATCATGAGCCATTGATTGACATCTGCATTGAATTATGACTCTTGGATAGAAGTCACATTCAGCATGGTCCTTTGACACAGAATCACTTCTTCTCTTCTGTTGAAGATATTCTCGTAAATCTGTTTGTGAAGATTGAGGAGTATATTTCCGGTTCTTGGGTCTTGATGGCTCTTGATTATATAGAGAATGATTAATATGAGCCACATAGTTTCTTGCATACTCTGCATCTGGATCTCTTATCCTTGTTTCCAACTGGTATGGTTTCTTAACACCAGAAGTGTTAATTTTTGTTCTTAGATCAGTTGGAGGTAACACATTGGTTTTGGAAACATGGAGTTTTCCTTCCATTGATCTGGATATTTGCAGAGAAGGAAGAGTTGAACCACCCCCTTGATTAGGAGTTGGTAACAGGCCTTTTCTAGACAAATTCTGTGCCCAATTCGAAGAAGTCATAGAAGAAAACATTAAGGAATATTTCTTCTTAGACTCATTCAAGTTTTGAGACATAGAATGTCCAGAAGGAAGAGTAGTCAAAAGACCATCTCCTTTTCTTTGACTAACAAAATTGTCAGTCAAAGCTGTTCCTGAAGTAAAAACTACAGGAGCAGAAGAAACAACTAAAGAGTTATTTCTTTTCGAAGGGACTTTGTGTGGAAGACCACCCCCAGTTCTGGTAGAACTTGGCAAAGAAGAAGAGATAGCTAAAGAGCTATTCTTCTTAGATGAAATATACGCTAAAACAGGCTTGGTTAAAGAACCAGTGCTGTTGGCGTGACTTTTGACTTTGGAAATACACGCTGGAACAGATTTGGCTAAGGAGCCAGTATTGTTAGCGTGATTGTTGATTTTAGAATTACACACTGGAACAGACTTGGCTAAGGAACCAGTGCTGTCAGCGTGACTTTTGAGGTTGAAATTGCACGCTGGAACAGATTTGGCTAAGGAGCCAGTACTGTCAGCGTGACTTTCAACTTTGGAGACACACACTGGAACAGATTTGGCTAAGGAGCCAGTACTGTTAGCGTGATCTTTGATTGCTGTCATCTTCGAGCGCACAAGAATGTGCGTGCTTGCAGTAGAGTTCTTGCCAGTGTTAGGAGCAGACACTGTGGCAGAGACTTCACCATTGGCTGCCAACTGATTCTTAGGGACATAGACAGAGTGTCCCTTCGATTTGGCAGTGATGATGGAGGCTGTAGTGGGCTTACCACTCTTAGCCCGCTGCATTTCTTCATAGGCGAGTTGATCGAATTGGATCGTCATCACCTTCTTCGTCGAGCCGATTGACGAAGTTTCGCATTGAGTTGTTGCCATCTCAGAAAAGAAGATGGTTTTCCCCAGCAGAGTCGCCAATTTGTTTTCCATAAATAAATTCCTTTATTTATTGTGTATCTGGGAAAATTACAACTGTGGGAATCTGATCTAGAAGACGATCACTTTATCCCTTGGACTATGCGAAGAAGAAAAGCTCTCAAAATTTTGACAGTAGATAACTATGTATCTGTCCAATGAATGAGAAAAAGAACTCTATTTATAGAGTCAAAAATAATAACTGAAAAGATAACTGTCTTCACAGCCTGTGCTTAGTTGAAAATCACGCAGGATTTAACATACGCAAGGTTGTGAGCAGTTACTGGACGTGGCCTGTAACTATTGGACACATGGCAATCATGTATGAGTCGTGTGCAAGTTACAAGACACGCAGGCGAGAGATCAGTGGCATAGCTGCCACGTACTCCAATTTGATGAAATCCACGCAGACTTGTTGAAGACGAAATCCACGCAGACTCGGGGTAGAAAGCTTCAAAATCCACGCAAACTTGGGGCAAGAAGCTTCAAAATCCACGCAAACTTGGGGCAAGAAGCTTCAGAATCCATGCAGACTTGATGAAGAAAACTTCAGAATCCACGCAGACTTGAGGAAGAAAACTTCAGAATCCACGCAGATTTGAGTGAAAACTCAAAATACACGCAGACTTGGGATAGAACTGCCAGCTGTCTTGATTCAGCGTGCCTCGACTGACACAAAATCTCTGGCAGTGATTACTTTTGTCAGTCACATTAAATAACAAGAAGCTCTTTTGGTACGCCAACTTGACGAAGGTTGAGTCTTGCTGAAGAAGATTTCGAAAATCACGCAATAGACGGCTGTGATCTCTCGAATTTTGTGCATACGTGGCATACGAAGAGACATTCTTCGACTGTTGTGCTGTCAGTCATAATTACTCTCTGACAAATAATGAGCTGTCTCCCCAGCGTGATTTGTAAATATTGTCCTGATCAACTGAGCGTGACTTTTGACTCTGTCCTGATCAACTCAGCGTGACTGTCATTTTTAAAGGCCTACACAGCCCATTAGCATATTGTTCGATTAGACTCCAAGAATGATATGAGTCTATAAATAAGTAGAGTATATCATGGTACTGAATATAAAGCACGAGAGGATAATAAAGAAATATCACAAGCAAATACCTGTATCATGCATCGCAATCCTCTACCATCCCGCTCTACTAACTAACTCCACGCAGTCGCTAAACCTGAACAGATCATCAGGTCCTCAGAGGACTAGCAAGATACATAATATACAAGCCAACATGTAACAGTACAAATATGCAAAGAAGCAAGGAACAATCAATGATATCCAACTAGACAAAATGAACGAAGACACAAGATCTAAACACAAGGATCCTAAGACACTGGCATGCCATACTAGAAATGGCTAATAGGTCAAATCTATATACTGCAGTCAAGGCAAGTACTCACAATCTATAATGTCTCAATCGCAGTCAAGGCAAGTACTCACAACCAAGACAGTAGCCAATCCTAGTATAAAATACTATAGACCGTAGTCAAGGTAAGTACTCACAATCTATAGAATGTCAAAGTCAAGTCCTACTCAAGTCATGTCAAGTCAAGTCAAGTTATAATCAAGTCGAGGGAATCGTGGTGTAGGACTAGACGACTCTATCAAGGAATACATATGAACTAACACAGTGTAACAGATAGAACTATCATAACAGGAAGGAACAAGAATGTGCAGGCGATTAAAAATATGTCAAGCAAAACTATAACAGGATGAGTGTACTAGACATGGAATAAAGCAATCACAAATGTAAGAAAAAGAACAGCAGCGAGATAATGAACATGCATATACATTATACTGTACAAGCTGGCAAGGTATACTTGCTTGGGGGTTGCACGGAAAACCAACAATGTATCGCCAATCACAAGTCAGAAAGTCCAAGTCACCACAACTGTCTCCGAAAGCTGAAATAAACGTTACCAATGTTCTCAGAATAGTCAAAATAGCTAGGATTGCCTGTCATTAAGTCCAATTCTGGACACAGGGGCAAAACGGTAATTTTGGATAAAAACGATGTCCGTCGGTGGACCCGCTTTGTACCGAAAAGCATGCCAGAGTCAATGGTCTCTAAAATCGTCAAACTACATGTCTACATATTCGTTTTGACGATACAAATCCAACGGTATGTCCAATTTTGGATTCCGGTAGTTCTTGCACAAAATCGCCCGTTGAGTGGGACCGTGGGGCCCACAAAACGGCGGTCCAATCAACTGTCTCAGAATTGGACCAAACTTGGCATATAGGACCAAAAAAATGATACGGTCCTGTTGGCGTAAGTTTTGTCTCGATCTGAGGGACGTGCATAAAGTAATTAAAAAGTTTGCACAGAGGTCGATACGGTAAATTTTGACGGATACGCATCAAATTCGTCGTGCACACGCGACCAATTTGAATTCCGTCAAAGCCCACACGACCACGAAGCCGTTACGCACCTTTCGATGCTTTCGGTTCGCGACCACGTCACCCGGAATGGCGGGACGCACGTCGTATCGGATAATTTTTCTATTTTCTTTAGTTTTGAAAAACAGGTTTTTGTTGATCTTTCGAATCGAATAACTTTTCATCTATTTAATGAAATCAGAATCTACAAGAAGGGTTACGAGACCCTATAGGTTGTCTAAAGGTTTCATCAGTTATCTTTGGAAGAAGTTGACACTGTTAACGAAAATCGATCGCTAAACTAGGGTGTTTGGGCACAGTCTTGAAACTGTCAAAAATAGCTTTTTCGGGTTTTTCGAGTCGCTTTTGTGAATCGATGGTTCGACCACATTAGATTCTACTTGTTAGGATCTCTAGAGGGTCCTATCTTCTACGCGTAGGAATTCGTAGATTACAAAACGATCAACCATGGAGGGAGAAAACTAACCTAGAAGTCGGCGCACTTGTGTGCAACTGCTGTTACAGTTGAATCTGCCCGCGCGCTCCTGGTCGCCTCCGGCCGTGCGCGGCGGTGGCGACGACGGCGGGTGGCCGCCTAGGGGTTGGAAAAGGGTGGCGCCGTGGGTTCGAGTTTAGGGTTTGCAGTTATCCATCGATCCCTCTCACGTTTATATGTGCGGTCGCGGCTCGGGTTGCTCGCGGTTATGGGGGGTTTTGTAGAGCTCGACTGCTCTGTTTGGGGGGTACCTGGGCTCGGGCCTGGGCCGAGAGTGGCAGGCTTGGGCTGGGATTTACTG
Source organism: Iris pallida (assembly GCA_029216955.1). NCBI lineage: Eukaryota > Viridiplantae > Streptophyta > Magnoliopsida > Asparagales > Iridaceae > Iris > Iris pallida. The sequence goes on along the minus strand of JANAVB010027598.1, from coordinate 5,065,796 downwards.
GGTTCGTTGCTGTGGGTTCTGCTTTAGTAAGGCGAATTTCAATTTTTTTGGTCAACCGCGCACCACTTCTCTGCACTTGTCTACTATGAAATGCTTGTTGACCAACCAAGACAGGAAGACTAGTTTAGCCACAACCAAGTGATCGGTTCTAGCATGGGGATTAGTATGGTTTCTTTGTTTTATTAATTCTATTCGACAAAGTGTATTAATATATATATAGGTAAGAATCCTAAAATCACAAAATATAATAATAATTTAAGTACAACTATTATAATTAATAACAATTATATTATTTACATAGAAAGGCATCTATATATATATAGAGAAAAATATTCCTATATAGAAATATTATTTATATAAGATATCTATATTTACTATTTTTCCTAATGAATAATGAATTCATCTAATCAATTAGTAAATAGCCATACCTATGAATATATATATATATATATATATATATATATATATATATATATATATATATAGTCTACCAACCCAAGATCCACTAATATATTTTTAGGAACTCGTTTACTATAGATAAAATATTATTTATTTATTTCATAAAAGAACATCTAATGTAACCACCTTTGTAATACGGCCTACTAGATTACTAAAATAAAATAGATATCAATCATACGTCTACGTGGATATTTTCAGACGCACAACCCGGCTACATGGGCTTGGATTTGGTTCGGCCCCATTCGGACTAACTTGGTTTAACCGGGTTCCCGCAAAGTCAATAAATCTAATAATAATTAATTAACTTATTTATAATGGTCATGCTATAACTTGTTCTGGTTTTCCTAGTTGGGACTCACTTATGGCCTGACATTCCCCTACCATGGCTAAACACTAGTCAAAGCACGCCACTGCACTATCTGTGCCATGATTCCTAGTCGTCTGATACTTCAAAACTCAACCATGGCTAAAGTCATCTACCGTAATAATTAATTAAATAATTATCTATAAAAATCTAAAAATCACCATTCAAATCAACCCACCTTAATAATAATCTATAAAGTCATCTACCGTAATAATAATAATAATAATAATAATATTTCGAAAAATTTTGAGAAGGGAGGCTACAAATCTACCCACCTTAAAAATAATTTCGTCCTCGAAATTCTAATTCATAACTATTCCTTAAAAATCAAAGTCTACTATCACTTTAATCTCCTCAAATTTAATTTCTCAAAATTATTCTATGACCTTCTCTAGCCATTTTATAACTCTGAATACTTGGGAACTTCTACCCACCTTTGGTCACACTACTCCTCAAAATACGGTCACTAAAGTCTTATGGTCTTCTAACTAGTTGCGAACAAATCTCCCGGCAAATATCTAGGCGTATGGCATCTATAATCCCTTTTATCTATAAACAACCAAATATTCAATAGTCAAGCAATATTATACTATGACTTAAGAATTTCTGATAAATCCTAGATAGCACGATCGTTCATCACCTCGAAATAAAGGGACGAAAATCAATGGTACGGAAAGCAAGGAAGTATAATCGAGGGCAATTATAGAGTTTTCAAGGACGTAGAGAATTTCTAGGAGAGTTTTTAAAGCAGAGTGGATTGAGATTTCTAAGGTTTAGTCGAAGTCGCAGGCTCGTATCAGTACAGTAACGTAACCGGTACGATATGCTCTGACCTATATGGGCCACCACAAAAAACTTGTCACGACCCGTACCCGATTTTCGGACGCGAGCTCGTGAGCAAGCCAGCTACGTATCGAGCGTACTCCAGCCCGACTCGAGTACGTATAAGCTGTCAAGGTCATGCGTATCATGTATAATCTAAACTATATCTCAATCCACAAGAATATATGAAACATGAATGAACATGTATGGTTCATGGTCTACAGCCCATTAGCATATTGTTCGATTAGACTCCAAGAATGATATGAGTATATGAATAAGCAGAGTATATCACGGTACTGAATATAAAGCACGAGAGGATAATAAAGAAATATCACAAGCAAATACCTGTATCATGCATCGCAATCCTCTATCATCCCGCTCTACTAACTAACTCCACGCAGTCGCTAAACCTGAAGAGATCATCAGGTCCTCAGAGGACTAGCAAGATACATAATATACAAGCCAACATGTAACAGTACAAATATGTAAAGAAGCAAGGAACAATCAATGATATCCAACTAGACAAAATGAACCAAGACACAAGATCTAAACACAAGGATCCTAAGACACTGGCATGACATACTAGAAATGGCTAATAGGTCAAATCTATAGACTGCAGTCAAGACAAGTACTCACAATCTATAGTGTCTCAATCGCAGTCAAGGCAAGTACTCACAACCAAGACAGTAGCCAATCCAAGTATAAAATCCTATAAACCGTATTCAAGGTAAGTACTCACAATCTATAGAATGTCAAAGTCAAGTCCTAATCAAGTCATGTCAAGTCAAGTCAAGTTATAATCAAGTCGAGGGAATCGTGGTGTAGGACTAGATGACTCTATCAAGGAATACATATGAACTAACACAGTGTAACAGATAGAACTATCATAACAGGAAGGAACAAGAATGTGCAGGCGACTAAAAACATGTCAAGTAAAACTAAAATAGGATGAGTGTACTAGACATGGAATAAAGCAATCACGAATGTAAGGAAAAGAACAGCAGCGACACTACGCCACAACATATATTTTTCGACAGACCAAAACCGTCGTAAATAATGATAAACGACAGTTTTGATCCGTCAAAGCATCCGTCGTTAATAGCGCGTCCCAAAATATAAACGACAGTTTTGGACTGTCATTTTCGAGCTGGAAAAAATGACAGATATAGTCTGTCAAATAAAAACAACATACTAAAACTGTCAAATAATCTATGAATTCGTCGGCCATTGTCTATTTCTTTTCAATAGTTAAGGTCCGTCGTTTTTTAGAAACATAATTCAAAAAAAATTCAATTCATCCATATAAAAGTTATATAAACATGTTCATCCTCTATATAAACTGCTAAAAATATAATTTTATATAAACATCAACAACCATCAACAATGAAAGAAACTCAATCAAAATTGTATTAACTAATAGATGTATTCACTTTACATAGAAATATTCCATCAAAATGAAAATGAAACCCCAATGTTGCTTGTAGGTTTTGAAGTAGTTCTTCACTGACATATAAACTAATGCCTCAATGCGGCTGGCAATTTCTAAAACTTGATGTTTAGGGGAAAACTTAAGGCATTCCAGAAGGTGTTCATGGGAGAACTGATCTGATGTAATGTATTGATGCATCGAGTCACATAGGCATGATCGACCATTCTGCCACCAAAATTAAGATTATAACTTCAAGTTTGTTGAGGAAAACATTTTTAAAAGTAGAATAAAATAAATCGCACCTTTGGAAGTGACTCGATGTAAAATTGAGCTTTCTAACCTGGATGCATTATCTCGTGATAAGTTAACGAGCTTTTCCACTCTTAACCGCTGACTAGAAATATAATCCCTCACCTGCAATCGGTAATAGTATTATAGAACCCATACATATCATTCAATTTCCTTTACGACGGAAATAAAATGCATATGACAAGCAAGGCAAGGAAAATTGAGATTTTTACTCAAGATTTACCAAGGAAGATTTTTGAAGCCATATCACAGTTTTGTACAAATAAGAAACTAGACTGAAAACATACACATGTGACAAAAAAATCTATAAAATCCATTGAATATCACTAAATAAATTTTAATGCAAAACCTACAACTTCATAAACAAGCACCACTACTACTAAATCACAAAGCTCTCCCTTTCTTAAAAGAAGTATGTACAACCTACTTGATTTTGGTTGACCCAATCAACCCTGTGAATATTTTCACAAATCAGCTAAGAGTACACACAACAATACCATACGAGTTCAGTATCAATCAAAAGGAAAGTAAACTTGCAAAAAATTCTAGACTATTTCCTTGGAATATCAGTATTTGGCAACTTAATATAAGAGGCTAAAAAACTTAATAGTCAGTAAACTCTGATCATGTGTAATTTGACTGATACTATAATGGGCTAATGTTATCATCATTAAGTAAAAAATAGATAAACCAAATTCTAACAGCATAATATAATATTAGAAATCTTAATAAATGTGTAAAACAATATAATGGAAGAAACTTTCTCATAAAGACAGGTCCAAACAAATCAAATTTACTAGATGACATGCATACAGGTCCACAAAGCAAGGAAAAATTACAATTTGTAAGTAGAAGTGGTCAATAAACCTGAGTAACTGTAATCCCACAAAGAGCGCTGATTTCAAGAGTTTCTTTCTTTCAATAGTATCCTTTGTAGAGAAATTTGACTGCATATACTTTATTTCTTTAGGATTGAGCATATCTCTTGGTCTTTTCCCTGTAAAAGGACAACATAAAATTTTATAATGGAAAACATCATATAATTGAGTTATAAAGATGTCTGGATATTAGTACGAGATGACACCATAAAGGATGTCTAGAATTCCCTGAGCCTAAAAGTAGGAACAGGGAAAACATATGTGTTCTTCCTGACACTTAAGTAGGATTTTAACATCTACTAATAAATCTTAGATAGAAATGTGTGTGATTTAGCCCAGCTAGAGAAGGCAGAATGCCACTGTTATATGCATTGAAACACATTATGTTAGGAAAGAGTTAAAGTTTCAGGCTAGACCCATAATTATGATCAATACATTGTAAAGATAATGAATGCAATCACCTAACCTGTATAGTCCTCAGATATATGATGCATACATACACGAATACAATCATGTTCAACAAATAAACACACTATATATGATGCATACATACACTAGAAAACCTATTTGCTGATAGCATTTGTGCTATGTTGCACAGGAAAGTGGTGTGCACTCATCGTCTCCACTCTCCATACTCATGCAACATAGGTCACCACTAATATACCTACTTAAAATTGTCCGTATCCCATATTTATAGTGTCTTTATTCATATCTCAGTAAAATGGGTCACATGTAAATTGAATTTGGGTAAGTAAGGAAATATAAGATTTCAATGTCAAACAGATGCATACTTTATATATTAGCCAACGAAAATTCCATAAAAGATGATACAGTTGTAAGTGAACACTACACCCTTGATTGGCATCCTCTCTCTAAGATCCAGTATATGTGCTACACCATCATAGCTAATTACATAACATCTATGGAATGCACACCTATGACCTCACGAAGAATGTATCATATAAAGTCTAGTAGATGATTTTTTTTTTCTTTAAATGGAAGACTTGGAAGGAAACTTTTTTCTCCACCGTAATCATCACAACCATCTACAGCCAACTTTTCCTCCAATAAATGTATCTGCCATGAAGCTAGGGGACATTTTTTATTTTTCTTTGATGAAAGACTTGGAAGGGAATTTTCTTGGTCACTATAATCATCACAATAAGCAAAACTGACTTCTTCCTCATCAAGATTTGCTAAGGAGCTCAAAGTCATGAAGTTTCAAGAGAACAAGCTCTTTACTATGACTTGATAAACCTCATGTTGAGCTTTATAAGTAGGAGACAACTATGGCTAGGAAATACAAGAACAAGCGCCAGTTGGCTAGAATATTAGATAACATGTCAGAGTACAAGTCAAAGTCCAATATAGGCAAACAAATAACAAGACAAACAAAAGACAAACAAATTCCAACAGGCAAACACATGATAATATTAGAATTTGCTCTCGAGTACAAGTCAAAGTTCAATATAGGCATACCTCTTCAGCATGAAGTTGGCTGAGGTACGGATGATTGCATATGTTCCGCAATTCCATACTAGTATTGTGAATAGATCGGCCCAGATATGATAACATGTCAGATCATTGTAGAGTAGCCAGTAGTTTGTAATATCATGTATGAAAAATCACACAAGAAAGACACCTTTGTATTTCCTACTAAGCCAAGATTGTCCTCCACTCTTCTCATCAGAAGTTTTTGATAAGCAGAAGCCTCGTATCTGACAAGCCTCTCAATTTTTTCAGGTAACTCATTTTCAACCTTCCAAAGATAGTTGCATATTAAAATTGCAAACTTTTCTAGTATAAACGGATAATAGTAACATATAAGGTTATAATAAGGGAAAGCAAATAACAAGTCAACTTATAACCTAAATTTGGTCAAGTATAGTCCTAGTAATGCGTTTGTTAATCAAATTTTAATTACTAAAGGCTTCTTCACATCAATACTTGTAAGAAAGAAAAAACAAAGTAGAAGCAAGCATGCCAGGAACACAACCACCAACAAAAGATCTGTGCAAATAAACTTTTACTCCTCTTTACCAGTAGTATTTCAGCTATGGACAGTATGAATAGACGATAGAACCTTTGCAGTTGCATCAATGGATATTTTACACCGTAGAAGGCAAATGTCATGCAAAGGAAAGTTTCATCATGGAAAACTACAATCTAAATGACAATCATGTCTACACATCAATGCACAAGAAAGTATCATAAAGTTCAAGATGTTGCTCTTTATGAATAACAAACCCTCATTTATAATATTAATATTTATGTGTGAAAAGCAAGAGAATGTACAAAATGCCCAATATATGGCTGAATATTTGGTTTTATGTTTCCTCCTCAACCTTAAGCTGGGTTTGGTGGTGCTTATTTAGGCTGCTTCTGCTTTCTTTTCTTCGTCTTTTTCTCTCTTTTTTTTCTTTTTTTTTCTGATAAGTATCAACAAAAGTTGTTAGGTAACACAGATTGTACATATTTTTCTGGTAAGCCAGTTTATTGTTTGGGCAGCTTCTGAAAGCAGGGAGAGGCTAGTTCTGCTTTTTGCAAGCGACAACAATTACAAACCTGGACATAGTAAAGTTTTGGTACAAACATTTCCTAGTATTCACATGGTTACATGTATGTGGAAGTTCATAAGACACTTATATACCTGAATGCAAACTTTTAGTACATAGAAATTAGTAAAAAGAAGTTTGCCACATAGTTGACTTAACATAGGCAGTTGTCTCAGACACATCAAGGAAACCTTACTCAGAATATGCAACCATCGTACACGGACATCAATAAATGTGGGGAAGACATGATGCTAAGAAAAAAATAGTCTTAAATCACTCAAGCTTCTCAGCTAATTGATAAACAGTTGGAAAATTGCAGAGATGGAAAAGAAATAAGTGAAATATAGAGGTGTGACTATCGCACAAGTTAGAGGGACAGATGGCAGGAGTAAGCATATAACTTGTTAAGTAGGAGGCAGAATACTGGATTAAATTAGGCCCTAAAAACAGTAATCAATTTGTGTTATACATCATATTACAAAGAGAGATGCCATGTGAATCACATAAACAAAGAAATATGATACTTACTAGCACATTTAAGTGAATTGTTTAACTGAAGTCACATGTTTAACCAAGAAGATGAATATGATACCACCATAACAAATGTGTGTAGCAGATAATCATTATTACTGTATATTATATACTAGTTTAAGCAAAGTACAATTAGTTGGTTTTATCCTCCACAGTTTCATATATGAGAAATTTCTAAACCAACTGCAGACCTTGTGTTTTAGCCTCCGAAGTACAAAAGGTCGAAGCACTTGGTGAAGATGATTGATGATCAAAAGATTCTCATCCTCAGATAGTAGAGCCTATAAAAGAATGCACTTGAAGTAACAACCACCATGAAATTCCAACACTATGAAACTGCATAGCAATGAGCTCTGGAGCTGTACATAACAAAGATGGATAAGACTTGCTTTGTCCGGTGAATTATCTACATTACTCTTAAATGGTTTATTGAACCACTGAAAAAAGTCTTCTGATGAGTTAAATACATTTGGTAATAAAAAAATTAAGCAGTACCCACAGCTCCTCAAGGTTATTCTGCACACAATGTAACAGGTATATATCATCAACAGGAAAATTACAAGACCAGTGCATGAAAAATCTTAATGACCTTTAAACAGTTTTTAATAAGCTAAAGGACCTAAAGAAAGGGCAGAAGATAATGGAGATTGCAAAATAAAATACTACATACCAGTTGTTTAAATAAATGGATAGGTGAAGAAAGGATATAATATCAACCGCGGCCAATAAAAATGCCAACTGAAGATTAGCACAAATGCAAATACTGGAGTATAAGTTAAGATAGGTAGCATAGGTGCTTCAAAAAATATTAGGTACATGACAAGCATTTATAGACTCATGACAGAAATGCACCAAAACACAGAAACCCGAGGCATACCCATGTCAGTGTATTCATATGTCACAGCATGCCAATTGCCACTATTCATGCAACATAGGAGCTAATTATGGATAAAAGAATACCTGTAAAGGTGTTTCTGTCAACAGCAAGCAGTGAGAGCTCTGATAATGCTTCAACTCTGCATTGAGCTTACATGATGCATTCTTTATGCGATGACCTTCGTCAATTACTATATAATGCCACTGGACTTTGCTTAGTTTTGATCTATCATGCTTGTTTATCAAGAACATTTTCAATGAGGAAAAAAGAAAATTCACAAAGCATAAATGGATAAGATCTATCCAAAATACCTTGATTTTTGACACAATGATATTCAAAGGTCAGATACAGATTAATATGAAAGAGTCAAGGATATCCAAAACAGTATCAACAGTCATAATTTGGCATACTATATTCACAAGAAAAAAAATAGACAACCAACTTCACAAAAAAAAATTATCGGGGATAACATACCAACGTCACTCCTGTAGTACAGTGCTGAAACTGAATTGAAATTTCTCCAATTCATCCGAGTGCCAACTGTCTAATAAACAATTTCAATAGACGAAACATTTCTTGTTTGGGAGCAATTGACAGTCCTTTGATTTGAGGGATTAGAGAAAATAAACCCTAGCAAATCCTAAAATTGGAGGAATTGCTACATAAAGAAAATAACCCTAGATAAACCCTAGAAAATAAATGCTTGAAAACACCAGCGATTAATTGATGATTTGTTAGGGTTCGACAGTGCTTCAATTGTAGGGTTTGGGAGGGGGTTTCCTGCAGTTTTGAGGGGTTTTGAGGGTTTTGAAGGGAGAAAAAAAAATAGTGGGAGAAGAAAAGTGATGACAGGGGAGAAGAAGAGTTTTTGTGGGTGCGGGCTTTGGCATGGGAGTTTCGCGGTTTTGGAAGAGGAATAGGGATCTAAAATTTTAGAAGTCAATTTTTTAACATAATTTTCAATGTCAACGACAGTTTTCCTATGTCAAAGCCAAATCTATTACTTAAGTAAAAGAGATCTGATGTTAAACGACAGTTGTAATCCGTCAAGACATTAACGACGGCTTTACTCCGTCATTGTTGGACAACACACAGTGTCCCAAATTGTCCATTTTGGCGTAGTGCGAGATAATGAACATGCATATACATTATACTGTACAAGCTGGCAATGTATACTTTCCTGGGGGTTGCACGGAGAACCAACAATGTATCGCAAATCACAAGTCAGAAAGTCCAAGTCACCACAACTGTCTCCAAAAGCTGAAATAAACGTTACCATTATTAGTAAGACTCAATATACTTACTGATAATGGTCTTGTGGAAGTAGATAGAGTCTTTTTCTCGTGTCGAATCGTAGTTAGTGGTAGAGAGTTCCCCGTTAGACTGATAGAATTTTTGATGGCCGACTATGATGTGGTCCTAGGAATGGATTGGTTAAAGGATCAGTATGCAAGAATAGAATGCTATGTTGGCAGGATTATTTTTGGTATTCCCGAAGAAGAAGAGTTTTCGTTTTCCAGAGGCGAAGTAGAACCTTCTCGACCAGTCTTGCGAATGGTAGTAGCAGAAGCAGTTCAGTTTTCCAGAGTAGTAGAAGAATTTCTTGACGTATTTTCTGAAGAACTTCCATGCATGTCGCTAGAGAGAGATATATAGTTCACTATTGATTTGATTCTAGGGACGTCACCAGTATCATAGAGAGTATACAGAATGGCACCATCAAAATTGGAGATCCTATACAAGATGATTGAAGAACTGATAACTAAGGGATTCATTCGTGCTAGTGGATCATCTTGGGGAGCCCCGATGCTTCTGGTAAAGAGGAAGGATGGTATGTCAAGATTATGTGTTGATTATCGTACCTTGAATTCAGTAACAATCAAGAACAGATATCCCCTACCAAGGATAGATAATTTATTTGATCAACTCAGTAGGACAACAGTATTTTCTAAGATTGGCTTACATTCAGGGTACCATCAGATCAGAGTCAGAGAGCAAGGCATCCCAAAGTCGGCATTCAGATCTAGATATGAGCATTGGGAGTTTTTCATTATGCCATTCGGAGTGACCAATGTGCCAGCAGTATTCATGGATCTCATGAATCGTATATTCATTCCCTATTTGGATCAGTTTGTGATAGTATTTATAGACGACATCTTAGTCTATAGTAAGAGTGAAGCAGAGCATGAGCAGCATCTCCGGGAAGTCCTTCAGATTCTCATAGAGCACCAGTTGCATGCGAAGTTCAGCAAGTACAAATTTTGGCTTAATCGCATTTCATACTTAGGTCACATCATCACCAAAAGTAGAGTAGAAGTAGATCCCCAAAAGATAGTGGCTATAGAGACATGGCCAGTACCCAGTACCGTCGTAGAAGTTTACGATTTTCTAGGATTGGTAGGCTATAACCGGCGATTTGTATTATACTTCGTTCGGATTTTAGCGCCATTGACGCAGTTGACCCGCAAGGATGTGCAATTTACTTGGACATCGGAATGTCAGAGTTCATTCGAGAAGTTGAAGCAAGTATAGATGATGGCATCTATTCTCATGCTTCCAGATAGGACCAGAGGATTTTCAGTTTATTGTGACGCTTCAAGTAAAGGATTAGGATGTGTCCTAATACAACATGGAAAGGTAGTAGCTTATGCATCACGTCAGCTTCGTGATCACGAGAAGAATTGTCCAACACATGACTTGGAGTTAGCAGCGATGGTTTTTGCACTCAAGCTTTGGAGGCATTACTTGTATGGAGATCGGGTAAAAATTTTTACCGACCACAAGAGTCTCAAGTATGTGTTTACCCAGAAGGATCTCAACATGCTTCAAAGAAGATGGCTAGAGTTACTAGTGTATTATAACATCAACCTGCAGTATCATCCTGGAAAGGCCAACGTAGTTGCAGATGCATTGAGCAGAAGGACATGAGCTTATTTTCTAACAGCACAGCCAGAGTTATTGGCGAATTTTCAGAAGATGGGAATAGAGGTGGTTCTCCCTACCAATGTGGCATTGATGGCCAGTATGCAAGTTCAGTCCAGCATAGTTGAGAGAATCAAAATAGCTCAATCAACGTATTCTAAGCTTCAGCAATGTGAAGCAGAACGAATGACAGAATTATGCATTCATGAAGATGGCACGCTCCGACATGGAAGGCGTCTTTGTGTACCCAATGTTGACATCAGACAAGAGATCATGTCGGAGGCTCACAGTTCACAGTATTCAATTCATCCTGGTGGTACGAAGATGTATCATGATATTCGTCAGCATTTCTGGTCGAATGGCATAAAGAGGGAGATAGCCCGGTTTGTCTCTCGTTGTTTGGTTTGCCAGCAAGTCAAGGTTGAACATCAGAGACCAATTGGATTTTTTCAACCTTTACCGATCCCAGAATGGAAATAGAACACATTACCATGAATTTTGTGACTGGATTACCTAAATCCCTAGATGAAAGAGATGCAATATGGGTTATAGTTGACCGAATCACAAAGGTAGCTCATTTTTTCTCTTCCAGAATTGGTCAGTGGACGGATCAGCTAGCAGAGATGTACCTCAGGCAGATAGTCAGATTGCATGGAGTGCCAGTCAGTATCGTATCCTATAAAGATTTGAGATTTACATCGCACTTTTGGCTGAGTCTTCAGGAGAGTTTGGGAACTCGTCTCAAGTTTAGTTCAACTTATCATCCCTAGACAAATGGTCAGTCAGAGCGCACGATTCAAACCCTTGAAGATATGTTACGATCATGTACAGTTGACTTTGGTGGTTCGTGGAAACACCACCTACATTTAGTAGAGTTCTAATACAATAACATTTTTTAGGCCATTATCCAGATGGCACCATTTAAGGCATTGTATGGCAGGAGGTGCAGATTACCTTTAGCTTGGGACGATATCGACGAGAGGAAGATACTTGGTCCATAAATGGTTACTCAGACTATCGAGGTGGTCAGATAAGTTAGAGATCATCTTCGAGTTGCATAAGATCGTCAGCGCCATTGGACCGATTCTTATCGGCGTCCTCTTGAGTTTTCTATCGGCAACCATATATTCCTTAGGATCTCATCTACCCGTGGCATCATTCGATTCGGCGTACGGGGAAAACTTAGTCCTAGGTATATAGAGCTGTTTGATATTCTTGAACGAGTAGGTGATGTATCCTATCATCTCGCTCTTTTGCCGTCATTACGTGAGGTACATGACGTATCCCATGTATCCCAATTACGACGGTATATCCCGAATCCGAGCCATATCCTTGATCATTCGAAATTGGTTGTTGGTACCAACCTTTCGTACGAGGAAAGGCCTGTATCCATATTGGACCAAAGACAGAAAGTACTCAAGAACAAAACTATTAGTTTAGTCCATGTTACTTGGGTTCATCACTCTTTGGGTGAGTCAACCTGGGAACGTGAGGATGATATTCGATTACGATATCCACACCTGTTTGACTCGTAAGGTGTTATATCTTTTTTATGCCTTATGCTCTAAATTCCTTGTTTGTATGAGTGATTGCTTGATTGACTGCTAGACATAGATTGCCTATAATTAGTATAGCATGTCCCGACACCACTAGACTCTTGATTAAACTTTGAGGACAAAATTCTTTTAAGGTGGGTAGAGCGGTCACTCATGTTTTTCGTTATATGAATTTTTGGATTACATATACACATTTCTGATATTTGTCAGGTGACCCATGCTTTGACTTCTCTTGCTTAGCCTTGACTTGGTTTAATCTTGACTTGGTTTAGTTTTGGTTTGGTTCATCTTGGCTTGGTTTGGTCTGGTTTGGGTTGAGATGAGAGGGTTGATATAAAAACTAACTTCTCTCTCTCCTCCATTAAATTTATTTACTTCTTCTTCTTCTTCATTTACTCCTCCACCAAATCCTAGGCAAGTGCAACTTGCTCCATGAAGGATCTTTATATTTATTGTTCTTTCTCCTTCCCTACATGATTCTAAGCATCTTTAGACCTTGAAATTTTTGGTTTTGATGGATAGATTTTGCAGATCTAAGTTTTAACTTTTTTTATTTTTCTTGGTTTTGATCTCTAAAAACTTTTTATTTCCAAAAAACTAATGGTCCCATGTTGTGGAGAATTCAATTCTACCCAATTTTGGCTTTTGAACCACTTGATTTCATTTTATTTTAAGAAAGTTATGACATTTTTGTGTTCATGGGTTCTCACACACCTTCGGTGCTGCTGGGACGATGAACGGTGTCGTGTGTGCGATTTGTTTGTCGTGTGCCTTTACGCCGTGCTCTACGTACCATGCATCCACGTGCTGCACGTTTCTCGGCCGCATGCCTGTGCGATTCGTTTGCTACATGCCTACGTGCCGTGCTCTCGCGCTCCACACGCTTCGCATTTTGCGGTCGCATGCCTGTACGATTCGTTTGTCGCGTGTCATGCTCTCACTCTTTAAGCGTCGTGCATCCGCGCACTGCGCATTTTGCAGCCGCACGCCTGCGTGCCGTGCATCCGTGCGCTGCACGTTTCGAGGCCGTGCCGTACATCCGTGCACTGCAAGTTTTGCAGTCGCACGTCGTGCATCCACACGTTGCACGTTTTGTGGCCGCACGCCTGTACGTCGTCCTCTCGCGCTGCACGTTTCGTGGCCGCATTCCTATGCAATTCGTTTGCGGCACGCCCACGGGCCATGCATCCGTGCACTGTGCGCCTGCGCGATTCATTTGTCGCACGTCTGCGCACCGTGCTCTCGCGCCCCGTTCACCATGGCCAATTTGGACCGTACGCTGCACGTTTTGCACACCGGGCGCCTGCATGATTCATTTGTCGCGCGCCCACGCGCCGTGGCCAGTTTTGTCCGTGTGCGCGCGAATGACTATTTTTGCCTATTTAAGCTATTTTGTAGCTGAAATCTTGTAAAACTCAATTCATGAAAGTTGTAGATCTTCGTCTTGGATTTAAGAAAATTCTTGTTTCACCTTAACTGGCGTTTATATGCGACTGATAGTTTCAATCACAGTTTTTGTTCTTCTTTGCATATTTTCTGTACTTGGCCTAAATTACGACGACCCGACTTGATGAACTTGAACTTGAACTTGAACATGATAATATGATCCCGTCTTGATATTCTTGATAGTGGCCCGTCAATACGCACTCCTGACAAGTACTCCTGACAAGTGACAAGTAAACCTGACATGACATATGTAATCTTGATCGCTGTTGCGACAACCAATCCTGACTTGCTAAGTGGAACTCTTGTCTTGACTCCATGGTTGATTTTTCTGATTGTGCCTGTACAAGCTACATATCCTGTCTTGCATCATGTCTTGGACATGGATTCCTGGTTACCACGGTCAGGGTTTCATAATGAATCTAGCTAGTTTAACGACTAGATTGATCAAGTAGTTCATATAGAGAGATTTCCCAATTACAGGCGATCACGTTATCCCGGCCACACCTGTAGACTTGTAGCCTACCATCAAGTAGGGCGTATTTCCAGCACACTGTCATGTGTTGTACTCTAAGTCACCTAATAATTCTCTTAATTCTTGATAAACTCTTGTAACCTTGTCTGGATAACCTGGATAGTTTGCAGGGCTTGTGACTGCGGGAACATCTTAACTGCATCTTGTTAGTAACTAGGCCTGTGATAACCCTAGTTAGCTAATGATAGCAAGCCGTATGACTTGATTGGCCGTGCCTGAATGATTGTCCCATGATTAACATAGGAATTATATTCCACCTTTTGTTTTCTTAATGCAAGCTAGTATGTTCTTTAAAGCACGTCTTATGCCATTTAATTATGTTCATTTATTAGTTCTTCTATTCATTTTATGCTGGGTTTAGTTCCTAAGTGGAGCCTCCCTTATGGCACTTGCTCTTTCTGGGTTCTGACCAGCTGGTTTTGTGTTGCCAGATTTCGAAGTAGCACCCGAGGGTCTACCTGCCTTCCAGCCAGATGGTGAACACAACGAGTGAATTTTCTTATTTTGCTCTCCCAGTCTATTGTAAATTATTCTTTTGAGACGTTTAGCCGCCGAGTAAGTGTTAGCTCGTGTTGGAAACTTTAATTTCTGTCTGCCTAAGGGCTGTTACATGATTGGAAAATCGTAGGGTTGATCATGTATGACTTAACTCTTGCTAGTCTTCGCCTTTTGTATGACTAGCTTCACGATCATCAGAATATGTAATGTTTGGAACGCCTTACTTTGTATGTCTGATGATCTAACATCTTGTAACAATTATTTGCTTGCTTGAGATTGAGACACTAGACTTGTTCTTGACCATAAGAGACTGATGGATTGTAGATAAACCTTCTGTTGGCCCATTGGTCATATGGTCAACCTGATTTTAATAATTGATCAAAACTCTGTCTGGATATACAAAGCTTGTTGGGACATTCTCAGCTTCTTGGACATAAGCAAGATTGGATATTCACTTCGTTCAAGACTGAAGATCTGTTTGCCTACTTGAGTCTGTATTTCCTATGCAATATAATTTTCTTTTTATTTGAGTCTAGGAATACATTGTACACCGAGTCGTACTGGCAAATAGGCTATTCCCAAAAATAGTTCAAAATGTTTTTAAAATGACCTATCAAATTGTTTACAAAAAGGTTTTCAAAAAGGTTTTCAAAAATCACCAAAACCTATTTTAAAAAACCCTAACCTAACCCTGACAGAACTCGGCCAGAGTTCGGCCAGAGTTCGGTTGGTAGCCGTTTTGATTTTGAATTCTCTGGAACTTGGTCCTCCTGCAGTTGCGGATTTGACCGAGATTTGCTCATCGAGTTCTGCCCAAATTCTGCCCGAATTCTGACAGAGTTCTTCCTTTGGAAATCCTATAAATAGAGAAGTATTTCGATCATTTCAATTCACTCATTCACTTTCAATCTTCTCTCTATCTAAAAAGCTTTCTGCCTTCCAAAGAGTTTTCTAGAGCTTTCATTTTCAGATCCCAAGCCAGTTACAATCCTCTAGTCGATTTGCCAGTGCGGTACGGTCTAGAAGTTTCTGAGAGATTGTAATCAGAAGGCTTGATTGAAAAATACCTCTTCACATTTGAAGTTGGACGAGTTCTTCGTATCAAAGCTCGCGTTGTAGAAGTTGCAAGGACTTCGTAAGAAAACTTGCGGTTTTTTCTATAGTGGATTCAAATTGGTAGCAAAAGTTCTACCGACTGGATTAGTCCTCAACAGAGGGATACCAGTATACATTGCTGTCTTTGCGTTTGCTTTCTGAACTCTGTCTTTACTTTATTTTCATCTGTGATTATATACTGTGATTGTGTTGCTAACTTTTTTAATTAGCATTATTCCGCTGCCAACTCTATTCACCCTCCCTCTAGAGTATTACGCTTTACTATATCGTTCCTACAATTGGTATCAGAGCGGGTGTTACAGGTAAAGCAAGGTAAAAGTGCTATTATTTATTCATTATTTATTAGATCACAGCACATCACATGGCTACTATGAAATTCACAAGTGAAGGTCAGGCCACAAACAGACCTCCTCTGTTTGATGGTACTAACTACACTTATTGGAAAACACGGATGAGTTTCTTCTTAAAGTCTCTTGATTTTGACTTATGGGCTATTGTTCTTGATGGCTATCAAAAGCCACCTCGTATAAATGTCGAGGGTGTTTTAGTTGAAAAACCCCAAAACAGTTATACAGAGGAAGAAAAGAAAAAGGCCAGTCTTGATGCACGTGCCATTAATGCTCTTTTTTGTGCCTTAGACAGAACAGAATTTAACAGGGTATCTACATGCACAACGGCAAATGGTGTATGGAAGCTTCTCGAAGTTACACATGAAGGCACGACTCAAGTCAAGGAGTCAAAAGTCAGCAGACTTACTCAAGAGTACGAGGCGTTCAAAATGAAGCCAAATGAAACAGTCACACAAATGTTCGAGAGGTTCTTGGATATTGTAAACCCTTTGTCCTCCTTAGGCAAAGAATACAGTAACCACGAAAAGATTCGCAAACTCCTGCGAGCTCTCACCAAGAACTGGATTCTGAAGGCTACAGCTATCATTGAAGGAAATGACCTCACCACAATGACACTTGAAGTACTCATGGGTAAGCTACTCACTCATGAACTGGATCTACAAGATTTTGAAGAGCCTGCACCAAAGGAGAAGACTATCGCCCTCAAGGCTCAGCACAGAAAAGCTGCTGAAGATGACTCAGACAGCAGTGGATCTGACGCTGAAGATCAAGCACTCCTAGCAAGGAAGTTCAAAAGATTCATGAGACATGAGAAAAGAGTCAAAGAGAACAACAACAACAACTGGTACCAAGAAGATGCTGTCTGCTATGGCTGCAAGAAGAAGGGACATATGAAGAAGGACTGTCCCACCAACTCATCATCGAGCAAGAAGAACAACAGGTATGAAAAAGGCAACCTGAAGAGATCAACATCCCGGAAATATGCCAACACCAGCATATGGCATGAGAGTGAAGCTAGCGACTCAGAAGATGAACATTCAGAGGACGCTGCAAACATCTGCTTCATGGCAGTTGATCAGGTACCTACTGAACCTGTAGAAACATATGATGACTTTACCTTTGAGCAATTAGGAGATGCCTTCAGTGACCTGATGCTTGACTACAGAAAACTGCGTAGTAAATATCAGACCGCTAAGAAGGTACTCAAAGAGTACAAAGGAGAAATAGGAAGACTTACCGACCTACTAGCTGAGGTTAGAACTAGTGTTAGTGAGTCTGGTGAGCTTTCCTCTATAAAGCTCTTATTACACGAGACTAAACAGTCATCCGAAGAGAAAGATAAGATTATAGACCAATTGAGAGAAGATCTTTCAAAAGAAAAGAAAAGTCTTCAATCTGCACAAATCAGAATGGAATCACTCACTTCTGATTATACTAAGTTATATGACACTTCCAAAAGGTTGGAAATTAGGTTAGGAAAACAGCCTGAGCCTGCTGCTTCCTATCCTAACACGTGTCACTTACCGAAAATTCGGAACATTCCCAAGCCAAACACTGTCAGACCAAACCATATAAAACCTTTACCCCAAAAGGTTAAGCCCAAACATGATCATAGGTATGCATTCTTCTATACTAGAAAACCTAAACCTACCAACCATGCACATCACTCTGCTTTCAATACTCAACATGCACAATGTCATTATTGTGGCCTCATTGGTCATATTTCATCTGCATATAGAATGAGAAAGCTAGTTGATTTAAATGTTTATGCTTGGATACCTAAAGCTAACAATTCAGGACCCTACAAGAAATGGGTACCAAGAGTTTCATCTGCAAACTGTTTTGTAGGTGGAACACCCTTCACATGCTAGAAGCAAATGGATCCTCGACAGCGGTTGCTCACGGCATATGACCGGTGACGCTACTCTATTTGCAACACTGTCGAAGAAAAAGAAGGAAGGCTATGTTTCCTTCGACAATAATTTAAAAGGGTACCGAGTTGAAACATAATCTGCTCAGCATAAGTCATCTAGCTGATCATGGTTATGGTATCAACTTTGGCAAAGACAAATGTACTATAGTTGATAGCTCAACTGGTAGTACTATCTTTGAAGGAATCAGGGAAGACAATATATATGTTTTCTATCTATTGGAAGAAGCTAACATTTCAGGTAGATGCTTAATGGCCAAAAATGATGAGAGTCATTTATGGCATATGAGACTCTGTCATGCAAACATGGATACAATTTCAAGATTATCCACAAAGAAGTTAGTACGCAGTTTATCGGACATAACATTCAAGAAGGATTCGGTATGCAGCCAATGCGAAAAGAACAAGGCTACCAGATCCACATTCAAGTCTGTAAACGCAGTATGTACTACTAGACCTCTACAATTGCTACACATGGATTTATTCGGTCCTAGCAGAGTTGCTAGCCTCGGAGGTAAATTATATGCATTTGTAATTGTAGATGATTTTTCTAGATACACGTGGGTATATTTCTTGACACGCAAGAATGACGCACTATCCGAATTTGTCGCCTTTTGCAAGAAAGTACAAAATAAAAAAGGTTACATGATCACTCGCATTAGAAGCGATCATGGAGGCGAATTCGAGAATGCTGATTTCGAGCAATTTTGTGACACATACGGTTTTATACACGAGTTCTCCTGCCCTAGAACTCCACAACAAAATGGAGTTGTGGAACATAAGAACAGAACTCTAACCGAAATGGCCAGAGTAATGTTAAATCAATTTAGCCTACCCAAATACTTCTGGGCTGAAGCTGTCAATACAGCTTGCTTTGTGCTCAATAGAGTTCTAATTCGACCCAAATCGAAGAAGACTCCATTTGAGTTATGGTTTGATAGAATTCCTTCAGTTTCATATTTTAAGATATTTGGCTGTAAGTGCTTTATTCTTAATACTAAAGACAATTTGGGAAAGTTTGACGAAAAGGCCGATGAAGGTATATTTTTAGGTTATGCGGCCAAGAGCAAAGGATACAGAGTCTTCAACAAACGTACCATGATCATCGAAGAGTCAATCAACGTCACTTTTGATGAAATGAACCAAATGACACTCGATGACAGTGATGAAGATCTGCCTACATCAAGCTCAACATCAGCTGAACCTGAACCAAGCTCTGCACAAGCTGAACCCCCTAGAGGAGATCCAGGAACCAGCTACCTACAGAGTCTACCGAAAAGGTTAAAATTCACAGCTGATCATCCACAAGATTTGGTAATTGGTGACATTACCAAAGGAGTAAGCACTCGATCATCCAGTAGAGATATTATTTCTAGTGTTGCATTTATTTCACAGCTAGAACCAAAATCTATTGATGAAGCATGTAGTGATAGTTTTTGGATAAATGCCATGCAAGAGGAATTGAACCAATTCAAACGGAATCAAGTTTGGGAACTTGTTCCCAAGCCTATTGATCATCCGGTCATTGGCACCCGTTGGGTATTCCGAAACAAACTAAATGAGGATGGTTTAGTAACTCGTAACAAGGCTCGACTCGTAGCTCAAGGATACAATCAAGAAGAGGGTATCGACTACGATGAGACTTATGCCCCAGTTGCGAGATTAGAATCCATTCGTATGTTATGTGCATTTGCATGTTTTCATGATTTCAAACTTTTTCAAATGGATGTAAAAAGTGCTTTTCTAAATGGATTTATAAAAGAAGAAGTTTTTTTAGCACAACCTCCGGGTTTCACGGATTTCAAAAATCCTGACCATGTTTTCAAGTTGAAGAAAGCCTTATACGGTTTGAAACAAGCCCCTCGTGCTTGGTATGATCGTCTAAGCTCTTTTCTACTTGACAATGGTTTTACAAAAGGAAAGGTTGACACTACACTTTTTATTAAATCTTTTAATGGCAAGCTGCTTTTAATTCAGATCTATGTTGATGATATCATATTTGGATCCACTGATGAATCTCTTTGTCAAGAATTCTCTAAGTGTATGCAGAATGAGTTTGAGATGAGCATGATGGGAGAGTTAAAATTCTTTCTCGGATTGTAAATCAAACAAACCGACAATGGGACGTTCATTAATCAAGCCAAGTACACAAAAGATTTGCTAAAGAAGTTTGATCTGGACAATGTCAAACCTATTGGCACTCCGATGGCAACTTCAACAAAGCTTGATTCTGACGAACAAGGCAAGCCAGTCGACACACGTATCGAGGTATGATTGGTAGTTTACTTTACTTAACTGCTAGTCGTCCAGATATAATGTTTAGTGTTTGCTTGTGTGCACGTTTTCAAGCTAACCCAAAGGAATCACATCTGTCCGCAGTTAAGCGTATCTTCCGATACCTTAAAGGCACTTCTTCTGTCGGCTTGTGGTATCCCAAATCCAAATCCTTTGACCTTATTGGTTATTCGGATGCAGATTTTGCTGGATGCAAGGTTGATAGAAAAAGTACTAGCGGTACATGTCATTTCTTAGGCAAGGCTCTAGTCTCTTGGTTTAGTAAAAAGCAAAATTCTGTAGCCTTATCAACAACAGAGGCTGAGTACATCGCCGCAGGACGTTGTTGTGCTCAGATTTTGTGGATGAAATAAACTTTAGAAGACTTTGATTTATTTTACACACATATTCCCATTTTCTGTGATAACACTAGCACCATTAATTTGACTAAGAATCCTGTATGTCACTCTCGTACTAAACATATCGAGATTCGGCATCATTTTCTTAGAGATCATCATCAAAATGGAGA
The DNA here is from genome assembly GCA_029216955.1 of Iris pallida. Taxonomy (NCBI): domain Eukaryota; kingdom Viridiplantae; phylum Streptophyta; class Magnoliopsida; order Asparagales; family Iridaceae; genus Iris; species Iris pallida. Next base: position 5,044,419 of record JANAVB010027598.1, on the reverse strand, counting down.
TATAAACCTTGTATACATAGATACTGATAATCAATTAGCTGACATCTTCACTAAACCTCTAGCGGAAGATCGCTTCAATTATTTACGTCGAGAATTAGGAATTTTGGACGTCAATAATATTAATTGATGTTATTTTATGATTGTATATCATTATGCAAAAACTGTGTTAGAGACAAGCTAATAAAGAGTCTGTCTGTCACCACAACTACGGTTGAAGCGAAGCGGTATTTAAGAGTTCTCCGGTGAACCTCCGCCAGCTGGGACAGTACTCCTATAGCTAATCTGAGACAGCTGCTGTGTAACGATATTTAACTCATAAAATATTATTAATTATGTTATTTGAAAGCTAAAATAACTAATCTTTGAATTAAATATTTGAAACGAGTCAATGAAAAAGAAGTAGCAAAATCAACTTGAAAGAACACTAGGCGAATTCGGCCAGAACTTTGACCGAATTCGGCCCGAGTTCGGTTGAGGGTATCTGCGTATATATCCAGAACCCGAGAGCTCCTTCTCTTCCATTGCTTCCATATTTCCAACCAGCAGCTACAGCCGCCCGAAAATCCTCCAAACCCTAGGTATTCACCAACCCATTGCTCCCTATCTACTTGGTGAAATCCTTCCAAACTTTGGAATCGTGCGGAGATCATCCTTCTCTACAACATATCTAATTTTTGTGAGGTATAACTCTCTCTTTCTCCACTTTCAAATTTGTGCTTATTTATTTCAATGGCACCTAGATTTAATCCGTCTAAGAGGAAGAAGACTACTCCTAGTGAGGAAGGGTCCTCTTCGAATCCTCACACGGATTCTTTGTTTTCACCAGTCCAAAAGAGCGACGGTGCTTTCGATGGGTTTTTCTTTCAAACCCTCGATCAAGCTTTATTATGGTACGGTGACTTTTCCACCCGATCCATATGCAGCGGCGCTCCGGATAAATAGACGGTATTTCCTGACCATCGTCACTTATTTGAGGCATTAGGGTTACATTTGCTTGTTAAACTGTGCTTCCCAATTGCTACTAATGCCATTAGATTGTTCTATTGCAATCTCGTAGTTAACACTTTTGACGTGAGCACACGTGTTGGAGGCATAGATATTGAGTTCAATGATGTCCTCCTAGCGGAGATTCTTGGGATTCCCAATGAAGGTGAACTGCTAGTTGATATCACGGAATTCGAGTTTCCCGAAGGCACTACACTCACGAGTTTCAAAACGGAACTTTGTGCACCTGACAGAGTACGTTCTGGAAAGTTTAAGGCTAACAACCTTAACTTGTTTAACTACGAATTGCATCGCATCATCTACTCTACTCTACTTCCTAAATCCACTTCCAAGGATGATGTGACTTCGCTTGAGCTGTCCGCTATGTATCATCTTATCAAGGGGATTCCTTTTTCCGTCTCCAAGACTATTATTCAGATGATGGGACGTTGTCGTGCAAGAGATCGAAATCTCTCCTACGCGATGATTCTCTCTCGTATCTTTCAGCGCTTCGACATCGATCTATCGACTTGTACTCAGGACTCTGAGCCCAAGTTACTCCAACTTTCTCGTCGCAGCCGGACTGCTTCAGCTCCACCTCCTGCTCCTCCTACTGCACCATCTCCACCACATCAGCCGTATGCCATGACTTTTGAGGGCATACATCAGCACCTATCTGCTTTGTACGTCTCGATGACGGACATGGCTCGCGAGCGTGAGTTCCGCGATGTCACCCGTTACCAGGCGATGGTAAACTCCTTGGCCGATCTGCGTTTTGCACAGACTGGTCACTCTGCCGCTTCCATCCCTCGAGATCCAGCTTTTTCGGGTTACCGCTGTGAGGATGAGGCTGTCCATGCCTACTTCCAGCCCGGTAATGCCTATGATTGGTATCGTGCTCCTCGAGATTATGTTGGCGAGTTCTATGCTGGCGCCCCTACTCATCCTACTGGCGCTGGTACTTCTGGTGCTGGTCCTTCCGGTCATGCTGGCCGTGCTGCTGATGATATTGATGAGGATAGTGATGATGAGATCTGATCTGATTACTAGTGACATTCTACTGTATACTTGGAAATGCTCCGACATTCCAAGTTTTTATCATTTACTTTTTGATTAGTACTTTGTAGTTTGCTATCAGTATTTCTTTTATCTTCATGGACATGTTTATGATGTTTCATTTATGACATCTCAGTTTAGTTCAGCATTTTGTTTAGCACTATTTTCTTATATTGCTTTTCATTTTTAAACTGTCTGTAAAATAGCATGCCTGAGATTTTTTTATGCAATACATGCTTGTGATGATAATTTGTAGAAATATTACATGCCTGTAATGCTATATCTCTAATTATTTACTGTATCTTATATTTTGTTTTCTTACTATTTGTTACTTATGCATTAATTGCGGGAGAGTCTTCTGCATTTCATGCGGGGGAGCCTTCTCTTGTACATCTATTTTGCTAAGTGACAAAGGGGGAGAAAATTAAAATGATCTAACATTTTTTTTGAGTTAAATACAGGTTATGAACAATTTCTACTTTTTGATATTTTTGAACAAGCTTGAACAAGCTTAATGTTATATCATTCATAGTTTGTCAATTATCAAAATGGGGGAGATTGTTGGCCCATTGGTCATATGGTCAACCTGATTTTAATAATTGATCAAAACTCTGTCTGGATATACAAAGCTTGTTGGAACATTCTCAGCTTCTTGGACATAAGCAAGATTGGATATTCACTTCGTTCAAGACTGAAGATCTGTTTGCCTACTTGAGTCTGTATTTCCTATGCAATGTAATTTTCTTTTTATTTGAGTCTAGAAATACATTGTACACCGAGTCGTACTGGCAAATAGGCTATTCCCAAAAATAGTTCAAAATGTTTTTAAAATGACCTATCAAATTGTTTACAAAAAGGTTTTCAAAAAGGTTTTCAAAAATCACCAAAACCTATTTTAAAAAACCCTAACCTAACCCTGACAGAACTCGGCCAGAGTTCGGCCAGAGTTCGGCCAGAGTTTGGTTGGTAGCCGTTTTGATTTTGAATTCTCTGGAACTTGGTCCTCCTGCAGTTGCGGATTTGACCGAGATTTGCTCATCGAGTTCTGCCTGAATTCTGCCCGAATTCTGACAGAGTTCTCCCTTTGGAAATCCTATAAATAGAGAAGTATTTCGATCATTTCAATTCACTCATTCACTTTCAATCTTCTCTCTATCTAAAAAGCTTTCTGCCTTCCAAAGAGTTTTCTAGAGCTTTCATTTTCAGATCCCAAGCCAGTTACAATCCTCTAGTCGATTTGCCAGTGCGGTACGGTCTAGAAGTTTCTGAGAGATTGTAATTAGAAGGCTTAATTGAAGAATACCTCTTCACATTTGAAGTTGGACGAGTTTTTCGTATCAAAGCTCGCGTTGTAGAAGTTGCAAGGACTTCGTAACAAAACTTGCAGTTTTTCCTATAGTGGATTCAAACTGGTAGCAAGAGTTCTACCGACTGGATTAGTCCTCAACAGAGGGATACCAGTATACATCGCTGTTTTTGCGTTTGCTTTCTGAACTCTGTCTTTACTTTATTTTCATCTGTGATTATATACTGTGATTGTGTTGCTAACTTTTTTAATTAGCATTATTCCGCTGCCAACTCTATTCACCCCCCCTCTAGAGTATTACGCTTTACTATATCGTTCCTACACCTTCATGCATCTAGACAGTCATGACCGTATTACGAAGTATGTTGCACTCCAATGTACGTAGCTGGCTGTGTCTGTCCCTAGCTCTCCAGTATTATAGGTAAATGGGATGTGAGTCATATGGCTCATATATATATAATCTGGTTCTTAAGAACCTTTTCTCTCCGGTACAAAATATACTCAGGCTACTCCTCATAGGACAAGTAGTTACCGACAACTAGCTCTGAAGGATCGAGGATGTCGCTCGAATCAGGAATATACCTAGGCAACTGAGATTCATAAAATTCTTTGTCTACTTTTTTGAGAGAGGGTGGAAGGGCTAATCGATAAGCAATATGTCTTACCCCCTCGAGAATGTCGAACAGACTGATGTAATATGGACAAAGCTTTCTCCTGACTCCAAATCTGATAACTCCACGGATAGACAAAATTCGTAGAAATACATGGTCGTCGATGTTGAAGTCCAAAGGCCTCCGATACTGATCTGCCCAATGTCGATGCCAGTTCTGCGTAACTCGAAGATGCTCTTTGATCAATCTGCATTCTACTGTCTGGGTGATCACTTCTGGTCCCAACATCTTTCTCTCTCTCAGACAGCATCCCATGCTAGTAGTGATATGCATTCTGTTCCATATAATGCTTCAAATAGAACATCTGAATGCTCACATGAAAGCTATTGTTATAAGAGAACTCTACCAAATGAATGTGATCCTCCCAAGATCCACCAAAATCTAAATTAAAGGATTATAACATGTCCTCTTGAGTCTGAATGGTACACTCTGACTGTTCGTCCATATGAGGACGGTATGTTGTGTTGAACCTTAGCCTGGTGCCCAAACTCTGGTACAAACTCTGCCAAAAGTGAGAGCTAAACCGGGTACCTCGATCGGTCCAATAAAATGCTCACCGGAATGCCGTGTTGCCTTACTATTTATCTTATACACATCTCTACGAGCTGCTCTGCAGATTGCCCAATTCTAAATGGAATAAAATGTACCACCTTCGTGAGTCGATCCACTATCACCCAACTTTATCTCGACCAAAGTAGGATATAGGTAAATCAATCATGAAATCCATAGTGATATGCTCTCACTTTCACTCCAGAATAGGAAGCGACTACAATAACCCTGCTAGTCTCTGATGCACATTCTTTACCTACTAGCATACTAGACAATGAAAGATGAACTTTGATATCCCTCTCTTCATCCCATGCCACCAGAAATGTTGTCTAACATCATGATACATTTTTGTACCTCCTGGATAAATAGAGTACAGATGTCACGACCCGCACCCGGTTTTCGGATGCGAGCTCGTGAGCAAGCCAGCTACGTATCGAGCGGACTCCAGCCCGACTCGAGTACGTATAAGCTGTCAAGGTCATGCGTATCATGTATAATCTAAACTATATCTCAATCCACAAGAATATATAAAACATGAATGAACATGTATGGTTCATGGTCTGCAGTCTATTAGCATATTGTTCGATTAGACTCCAAGAATGATATGAGTCTATAAATAAGCAGAGTATATCATGGTACTGAATATAAAGCACGAGAGGATAATAAAAAAATATCACAAGCAAATACCTGTATCATGCATCACAATCCTCTTCCATCCCGCTCTACTAACTAACTCCACGCAGTCGCTAAACCTGAAGAGATCATCAGGTCCTCAGAGGACTAGCAAGATACATAATATACAAGCCAACATGTAACAGTACAAATATACAAAGAAGCAAGGAACAATCAATGATATCCAACTAGACAAAATGAACCAAGACACAAGATCTAAACACAAGGATCCTAAGACACTGGCATGCCATACTAGAAATGGCTAATAGGTCAAATCTATAGACTGCAGTCAAGGCAAGTACTCATAATCTATAGTGTCTCAATCGTAGACAAGGCAAGTACTCACAACCAAGACAGTAGCCAATCCTCGTATAAAATCCTATAGACCGTAGTCAAGGTAAGTACTCACAATCTATAGAATGTCAAAGTCAAGTCCTACTCAAGTCATGTCAAGTCAAGTCAAGTTATAATCAAGTCGAGGAAATCGTGGTGTAGGACTAGACGACTCTATCAAAGAATACATATGAACTAACACAGTGTAACAGATAGAACTATCATAACAGGAAGGAACAAGAATGTGCAGGTGACTAAAAACATGTCAAGTAAAACTATAACAGGATGAGTGTACTAGACATGGAATAAAGCAATCATGAATGAAAGGAAAAGAACATCAGCGAGATAATGAACATGCATATACATTATACTGTACAAGCTGGCAAGGTATACTTGCCTGGGGGTTGCACGGAGAACCAACAATGTATCGCCAATCACAAGTCAGAAAGTCCAAGTCACCACAACTATCTCTGAAAGCTGAAATAAACGTTACCAATGTTCTTAGAATAGTCAAATTAGCTAGGATTGCCTGTCCTTAAGTCCAATTCTGGATACAGGGGTAAAACGGTAATTTTAGGCAAAAACGATGTCCGCTGTTGGACCCGCTTTGTATCGAAAAGTGTGCCAGAATCAACGGTCTCTAGAATTGTCAAACTACATGTCTACAGATTCGTTTTGACGATACGAACCCAACGGTATGTCCAATTTTGGATTCCGGTGGGCCGTGCACAAAATCGCCCGTTTAGTGGGACCGTGGGGCCCACAAAACGGCGGTCCAATCAACTGTCTCAGAATTGGACCAAACTTGGCATACAGGACCAGAGAAATGATACGGACCTGTTGGCACAAGTTTTGTCTCGATCTGAGGAGCGTGCACAAAGTAATTGGAAAGTTTGCATAGAGGCCGATACGGTGAATTTCGACGGATACGCATCAAATTCGTTGCGCACACGCGACCAATTTGAATTTCGTCAAAGCCCACACGACCACGAAGCCGTTACGCACCTTTCGATGCTTTCGGTTCGCGACCACGTCACCAGGAATGGCGGGACGCACGTCGTATCAGACAGTTTTTCTATTTTTTTTAGTTTTGAAAAACAGGTTTTTGTTGATCTTTCGAATCGAATAACTTTTTATCTATTTGATGAAATCAGAATCTACAAGAAGGGTTACGAGACCCTATAGGTTGTCTAAAGGTTTCATCAGTTATCTTTGGAAGAAGTTGTCACTGTTGACGAAAATCGATCGCTAAACTTGGGTGTTTGGGCACAGTCTTGAAACTGTCGAAAACAGCTTTTTCGGGTTTTTCGAGTCGCTTTCGTGAATAAATGGTTCGACCACATTAGATTCTACTTGTTAGGATCTCTAGAGGGTCCTATTGTCTACGCATAGGAATTCGTAGATTACAAAACGATCAACGATGGAGGGAGAAAACTGACCTAGAAGTCGGCGCACTTGTGTGCAACTGCTGTTACAGTTGAATCCGCCCGTGCACTCCTGGCCGCCTCGGGCCGAATGCGGCGGTGGCGACGGCGGCGGGTGGCCGCCTAGGGGTTGGGAAAGGGTGGCGCCGTGGGTTCGAGTTTAGGGTTTGCAGTTATCCATCGATCCCTGTCTCGTTTAAATGTGCGGTCGCGGCTCGGGTTGCTCGCGGTTATGGGGGGTTTTGTAGAGCTCGACTGCTCTGTTTGGAGGGTATCTGGGCTCGGGCCTGGGCATAGAGTGGGAGGCTTGGGCTGGGATTTACTGGGTTCGTTGCTGTGGGTTTTGCTTTAGCAAGGCAAATTTTAATTTTTTTTGGTCAACCGTACCACTTCTCTGCACTTGTCTACTATGATCTGCTTGTTGACCAACCAAGACAGGAAGACTAGTTTAGCCACAACCAAGTGATGGGTTCTAGCATGGGGATTAGTATGGTTTCTTTGTTTTATTAATTCTATTCGACAAAGTGTATATATATATATATATATATATATATATATATATATATATATATATATATATATATATATATATATATATATATATTTATATATATATATAAGAATCCTAAAATCGTAAAATATAATAATAATTTAAGTACAACTATTATAATTAATAACAATTATATTATTTACATATAAGGCATCTATATATATATAGAAAAATATTCCTATATAGAAATATTATTTATATAAGATATCTATATTTACTATTTTTCCTAATGAATAATGAATTCATCTAATCAATTAGTAAATAGCCATACCTATATATATATATATATATATATATATATATATATATATATATATATATATATATATATATATATATATATATATATATATATATATATATAGTCTACCACCCCAAGATCCACTAATATATTTTTAGGAACTCGTTTACTATAGATAAAATATTATTTATTTATTTTATAAAAGAACATCTAATGTAACCACCTTTGTAATACGGCCTACTAGATTACTAAAATAAAATAGATATCAATCATACGTCTACGTGGATGTTTTCAGACTCACTACCTGGCTACCTGGGCTTGGATTTGGTTCGGCCCCATTCGGACTAACTTGGTTTAACCGGGTTCCCGCAAAGTCAATAAATCTAATAATAATTAATTAACTTATTTATAATGGTCATGCTATAACTTGGTCTGGTTTTTCTAGTTGGGACTCACTTATGGCCTGACATTCCCCTACCATGGCTAAACACAAGTCAAAGCACGCCACTGCACTATCCGTGCAATGATTCCTAGTCGTCTGATACTTCAAAACTCAACCATGGCTAAAGTCATCTACCATAATAATTAATTAAAAAATTATCTATAAAAATCTAAAAATCACCATTCAAATCAATTAAATAATAATAATAATAATAATAATATTTCAAAAAAATTTGGGAAGGGAGGCTACAAATCTTCCCACCTTAAAAATAATTTCGTCCTCGAAATTCTAATTCATAATTATTCCTTAAAAATCAAAGTCTACTATCACTTTAATCTCCTCAAATTTAATTTCTCAAAATTATTCTATGACCTTCTCTAGCCATTATATAACTCTGAATACTTGGGAACTTCTACCCACCTTTGGTCACACTACTCCTCAAAATACGGTCACTAAAGTCTTATGGTCTTCTAACTAGTTGCGAACAAATCTACCGGCAGATATCTAGGCGTATGGCATCTATAATCCCTCATATCTATAAACAACCAAATATTCAATAGTCAAGCAATATTATACTATAACTTAAGAATTTCTGATAAATCCTAGATAGCACGATCGTTCGTCACCTCGAAATAAAAGGGACGGAAATCAATGGTACGGAAAGCAAGGAAGTATAATCGAGAGCAATTATGGAGTTTTCAAGGACGTAGAGAATTTCTAGGAGAGTTTTCAAAGCAGAGTGGATTAAAATTTCTAAAGTTTAGTCAAAGTCGCAGGCTCGTACCAGTACAGTAATGTAACCGGTACGATATGCTCTGACCTGCATGGGCCACCACAAAAACTTGTCATGTCCCGCACCCGGTTTCCGGACGCGAGCTCGTGAGCAAGCCAGCTGTCACGCCCCAGAACCAGAATACTGGAGAGCGGGGGCGTACATAGCCAGCTACGTATATTGAAGTGCAACCCACCTCGCCATACGGTCACGGCTGTCTAGATACATGAGGGTTTAACTACAAGCCAACAGTCTCCTAGGGTCATGAGCAAGCCTATTGTCTCAATCACAAACAAGTAATAATAGTTACAAGATGTAAGATCACCAAATATACAATAGTAAGGCGTCCCAAACATTACATATTCAGCTGATCATGAAGCTAGTCGTACAAAATGTGAAGACTAGCAAGAGTTTAGTCATACATGATCAACCCTAGGATTTGTCAATCATGTTATAGCCCGTAGGCAGACAGTAAATAAAGGTGCAACCGAGCTAACACGTGCTCGTCGGCTAAACGCCTCAAAAGAATAATTTACAATGAAGTAGAAGAACAAAAGAACCCACTCGTTGCCAGGATTACGTCTGGTGGCCACCATCCGACTGGAAGGTAGGTAGAACCTCTGGAGCTGCTCCGATATCTGGCCACACAAAACCAGCTGGGTCAGACCCCAGAAAGAGCAAGTGCCACAAGGGAGGCTTCACTTAGAAACTAAAACCAGCATATCACAATAGAGTATTAACGATAAATAATAAATAAAGAACTGATAATAATAGAGATAACAACAGTAAACTGAGTACGAAGAAACCATTCAAGTAGCCAGGTCACAACCATTAAACCAAACAAGGACCGGAGTTGCAGCCCTTCACCTGAATAGAAACCCGTCTCAAATACTATTGGTAAGTAAAACATGATTAGTCTTGGCATAGGGTAAAATAAGACAATAAACGAAGAGAGGATAAGGAACTGCTCCGGAAGCCAGGTTACAACTCTTAAACCAAACAAGGACCGGAGTTGTAACCCTTCGCCTGAACAGAACCTTGCCCCTGATCTTTATTGTTAAGGCAATCATAGGTAACCATGTCATGTCATATTCGTGTAAAACAGGACGAGCATGACACGAGATACAAATAGGGCAACAACGAGGAGAAGACACAGAACTGCTCCGGGAGCTAGGTTACAACTCTTAAACCAAACAAGGACCAGAGTTGTAACCCTTCGCCTGAACAGAACTGGCCCCTGATTATTATTGTCAAGGTAAGCATAAATAGTTATAGTATTAAGGTAAGGTAAAATATGACGAACGTGGCATGGGGTTGCGATAAGACAATAAACGAAGAGAGGACACATAACTGCTCCGGGAGCCAGGTTACAACTCTTAAACCAAACAAGGACCGGAGTTGTAACCCTTCGCCTGAACAGAACTGGACCCCCGATCGTTATTGTTAAGGCAAGCATAAATAATCCCGTCATGTAACAATCTTGCACAGGATCAGGGCAAGACTAAGCTGGGCTAAATTCCATCCAATCAATCACGGCCAAGCAATGAGTACGGCTTGATACTTTTAACTAACTAGGGTTATCACAAGCCTAGTTACTAGCAAGATACACTGAGATTATCCCAACAGCCACAAGTCCTGCAGACCATCCGGTTATCCAGGTCGAATGCCCGTTTATGAAGAATGCAATACGTGACTGTGTGCTAGAAATGTGTCCTACTCGTCGGTAGGCTACAAGTCCACTGAATGCGCCTAGATAACGGGATTGCTTGTAGCTGAGAAATCTCTTCATGTCTACTGAATTATTCTAGTTAATTAGCCTTAGTCAATTTCAGTAGGTGCCCCTGACCGTGGTATTCAGGGGTCCCCGTCCTAGATATGATACAAGACAGTAATTGTTTATTTGTACAAACGTAATCGTCCACGGTGTCCAGGTCAATCATTCTTATCAGGTCATGTCATGTCATGTTGGCCGTCGCAACAACAATTCGAGATGATCATGCCAGGTATACTTGTCATACTATGCCATGTCCAATTATTATTTCCAAACATATTAATTAAATTCGTGATTTTCAAGTTCATGACAAAAGGCGTAAGGATATAAAATGGGCGTAAAATATATATAAAAGGTAATGGTGTACGCCATAGGAACTCAAGTTTCTACGTACGTACCACCGATTACGCTAGTGAAACTTTACGCATGAGCTTTACGCTAGCAAGGGAGCATACGGATGGGATTTACGCTAGCCAGGCTTTACGCTAGCGAGATAGTACGTGCGTAAAGTTTTACGCGCGCGAACTCTCGAGCAGACTTTACGCGAGTAAAACTTTACGCGAAGAAAAAACTCGGGCAACTTTACACTCGTGAAGGTCTGCTCGAGCTAGAGATTTTACGCGAGCTTGATTTTACGCGAGCGGGAGAGTCCCGAGCATAAAATTGAACAGCTCGGCGTAAAACGAAGTACGCTGGCACGCGATGCGTGTGCGTAAAAGGGAACTACGCTAACACGTTAAGACGTGAGTGTAAAAGCTGAATACTACGCTGGCACGTAATACGTGGACGTAAAACTATATCTTCTCCACATAGTCAATACAACCATGCGTAAAAAGCTCAGGAACTCCATCTCGGCCAGGACTTGGTGAAATCCGGCCATCCCAAAACTAAACTTGTGTAAAATCATGAGGCCTACAATATGGAACTCTTAGTTTTCGAAAATAGGCTATTTTAGTAGATCAAAACCAAGAAGATCGAAAATACTAGAAACTTAGATCTACGTATAATGAACCATAGAATTTGAAAACACTAAGTACAAAAGAGGCTTAGGATCTTGAGGAGAAGAGAATGGAACAACAAAATGGGAGTTCCTTCGTGAAGCAAGTTACACTTGCCTAGCTCTCTTTCTGGTAGGTGAGGAAGTGTTGGTGGAGAAGAAGAAGAAGTAAATGAAGAAGAGTAATGAAGAGAGAGAGTTGGGCGGCTAATAAAGGGAGGAGTGGGGTGGTAGGTGGGAGTTGGTTCGGTCCATACGAAAGCAAGCAAACCGACCCAAGCCAACCAAGCCGAACCAAGCCAAGAAACATGCAATATACGTACACATATACCAGAATATGTAATACGAACCACAGGCATTACACCAGCTACGAATCGAGCGGACTCCAGCCCGACTCGAGTACGTATAAGCTGTTAAGGTCATGCGTATCATGTATAATCTAAACTATATCTCAATCCACAAGAATATATAAAACATGAATGAATATGTATGGTTCATGGTCAAGTCCTACTCAAGTCATGTCAAGTCAAGTCCTACTCAAGTCATGTCAAGTCAAGTCAAGTTATAATCAAGTCGAGGGAATCATGGTGTAGGGCTAGACGACTCTATCAAGGAATACATATGAACTAACACAGTGTAACAGATAGAACTATCATAACAGGAAGAACAAGAACGTGCAGGCGACTAAAAATATGTCAAGTAAAACTATAACAGGATGAGTGTACTAGACATGGATTAAAGCAATCACGAATGTAAGGAAAAGAACAGCAGCGAGATAATAAACATGCATATACATTATACTGTACAAGCTGGCAAGGTATACTTGTCTGGGGGTTGCACGGAGAACCAACAATGTATAGTCAATCACAAGTCAGAAAGTCCAAGTCACCACAACTGTCTCCAAAAGCTGAAATAAATGTTACCAATGTTCTCAGAATAGTCAAATTAGCTAGGATTGCCTGTCCTTAAGTCCAATTCTGGACACAGGAACAAAACAGTAATTTTGGACAAAAATGATGTCCGTCTTTGGACCCACTTTGCACCGAAAAGTGTGTCAGAGTCAATGGTCTCTAAAATCATCAAACTACATGTCTACGGATTTATTTTGACGATACAAACCCAACGGTATGTTCAATTTTAGATTCCGGTGGGCCGTGCACAAAATCGCCCGTTGAATGGAACCGTAGGGCCCGCAAAACATCGATCCAATCAACTGTCTCAAAATTGGACCAAACTTGGCATACAGGACCAGAAAAATGATACGGTCCTGTTGGCGTAAGTTTCATCTCGATCTGACGAGCGTGCGCAAAGTAATTGGAAAGTTTGCACAGAGGCCGATACGGTGAATTTTGACGGATACGCATCAAATTCGTCGCGTACACGCGACCAATTTGAATTCCGTCAAAGCCCATACGACCATGAAGCCGTTACGCACCTTTCGATGCTTTCGGTTCGCCACCACGTCGCCCGGAATGGTGGGACGCACGTCGTATCGAACAATTTTTCTATTTTCTTTAGTTTTGAAAAACAGGTTTTTGTTGATCTTTCGAATCGAATAACTTTTCATCTATTTGATGAAATCAGAATCTACAAGAAGGGTTACAAGACCCTATAGGTTGTCTAAAGGTTTCATCAGTTATCTTTGGAAGAAGTTGTCACTGTTGACGAAAATCGATCGCTAAACTTGGGTGTTTGGGCACAGTCTTGAAACTGTCAAAAACAGCTTTTTCGGATTTTTCGAGTCGCTTTTGTGAATCGATGGTTCGACCACATTAGATTCTACTTGTTAGAATCTCTAGAGGGTCCTATCTTCTACGCGTAGGAATTCGTAGATTGCAAAACGATCAACCATGGAGGAAGAAAACTGACCTAGAAGTCGGTGCACTTGTGTGCAACTGCTGTTACAGTTGAATCCGCCCGCGCGCTCCTGGCCCCCTCCGGCCGCACGCGGCGGTGGCGACGGCGGCGGGTGGCCGCCTAGGGGTTGGGAAAGGGTGGCGCCGTGGGTTCGAGTTTAGGGTTTGCAGTTATCCATCGATCCCTCTCTCGTTTATATGTGCGGTCGCGGCTCGGGTTGCTCGTGATTATGGGGGTTTTGTAGAGCTCGACTGCTCTGTTTGGAGGGTACCTGGGTTCGGGCCTGGGCCGAGAGTGGTAGGCTTGGGCTGGGATTTACTGGGTTCGTTGCTGTGGGTTCTGCTTTAGCAAGGCGAATTTCAATTTTTTTGGTCAACCGTACCACTTCTCTACACTTGTCTACTATGATCTGCTTGTTAACCAACCAAGACAGGAAGACTAGTTTAGCCACAACCAAGTGATGGGTTCTAGCATGGGGATTAGTATGGTTTCTTTGTTTTATTAATTCTATTCGACAAAGTGTATTAATATATATATAGGTAAGAATCCTAAAATCACAAAATATAATAATAATTTAAGTACAACTATTATAATTAATAACAATTATATTATTTACATAGAAAGGCATCTATATATATATATAGTGAAAAATATTCCTATATAGAAATATTATTTATATAAGATATCTATATTTACTATTTTTTCTAATGAATAATGAATTCATCTAATCAATTAGTAAATAGCCATACCTATGAATATATATATATATATATATATATATATATATATATATATATATATATATATATATATATATATATATATATATATATATATATATAGTCTATCACACCAAGATCCACTAATATATTTTTAGGAACTCGTTTACTATAGATATAGTATTATTTATTTATTTCATAAAAGAACATCTAATGTAACCACCTTTGTAATACGGCCTACTAGATTACTAAAATAAAATAGATATCAATCATACGTCTACGTGGATGTTTTCAGACGCACTACCCGGCTACATGGGCTTGGATTTGGTTCGGCCCCGTTCGGACTAACTTGGTTTAACCGGGTTCCCGCAAAGTTAATAAATCTAATAATAATTAATTAACTTATTTATAATGGTCATGCTATAACTTGGTCTGGTTTTCCTAGTTGGGACTCACTTATGGCCTGACATTTCCCTACCATGGCTAAACACTAGTCAAAGTACGCCACTGCACTATCCGTGCCATGATTCCTAGTCGTCTGATACTTCAAAACTCAACCATGGCTAAAGTCATCTACCGTAATAATTAATTAAATAATTATCTATAAAAATCTAAAAATTATCATTCAAATCATTTAAATAATAAAATAATAATAATAATAATAATAATAATAATAATATTTCAAAAAATTCTGGGAAGGGAGGCTACAACAGAGAACTATGAGCATCAGTCATAACCTCTTATCGGATATTTTCATTCGGCACGCAGAGGTGACTCTAAAATCTGAGTTTTCCATCCTCGAGAATTTTCAACTCCTTTTTGAGACCGGACTCACACTCTGTTCGAAGTCTCTGAATCCGCGAGTCCTCTGCCTGGGCTACCATGATCCTCTCATCCAAAGTGCATTATATTAGTAAATTGGCTAGAATCTTGGTGTCCTGTAGAAAAACTACCTCAATATCCATCCCCTAAAGATCCTATAATAAGTTCCTCTGAGTCATTAAGATGAATATGTTCCTCTCCAACTCAATGCATCTACTACTATATTTGTCTTAGTCGGATGATATTGAAGATACACATCATAATCATTCAACAACTCTAACCGTCTTCTCTAGGGCATGTTCAAGTCCTTCTTAATAAATACATACTTTAAGCTCTTGTGATCGATCGGTATAAATCTCCACTCTATCACCAATCAAATAGTGCCTCTACAACTTAAGCGCAAATATCACTACCGCCAACTCTAAATCATGAGTCAGATAGTTCTTTTTCATGATCTCAAAGATGCCGAGATGCATAAGATATCACCCTCCCATGCTTCATCAATATGCATCCAAGTTTCTTGTCGGACGCATCACAATACACAATGAGCACTCCCAGGCCTACTAGAAGTGTCAAAATTGGTGCTAAAACCAATCTTCTTTTCAACTCCTCAAATGAAGTTTGACTCTATGTTGAACATTCAAACACAAATATCCTTATGTGTCAAAGGTGCTGATATCACGGGGAAGTCTTCCTCAAACCTCTGATAATATCTTTCTAATCCCAAGAAATTATGTACATCTGTTATTGTCCTCAGAAGTGGCCAACTCTCAACAACCTCGACCTTCCTTGGATTCACTAAAAATCCTGCTCAGGAGATTATATGCCCCAGAAATGAAATACGATCAAACCAAAACTCAGCTTGTTAAACTTTGTATATTCTATATCATTATTTTAGATGAAACAAAATAAATACGATAGTTCTTTTTTGACATTCTCATTCAAGAGAAGAAATGCAAATTTGCCTTCTAAATTTAATATGGCATCATACGTCCAACCTACCCCAAGCAATATGGCCAAATTGTTATCTTTCCGTCAAGGTTCGGTCATCGATCATTTTTTTATTCATCATTTTGGCAACACGGCTGGTTTCACATCTTCACCATGGCATTACATGCCAAGAACAAGCTTAGTTTTGTAGATGGTTCCATCTCCAATCGATGGGTGACGTCGACGTCCAGTTGGGCTCACTGCAATGATCTCGCTAGCAATTAAATCCTAAACTATGTCTAATGATATCCATACATGCATCTTGTACACCGACATCGTACGTGACATATGGAAGGATCTCTATATGGCCTTAAACAAGCCTCTAGGCAATAGTTCTCAAAATTTTCAAGTATACTAATCAAAAAGGGTTCACACAATCCATTGTCATTTATAGTCTTTTCACATACACTCAAGATAGTGTTACTCTCTTGTTCTCATTTATGTCGACGACATATTGTTACTGAAAAATGATCTAAAGATGTCATTTTCGAACTAAAATGGCTTCTTAAAAAATAAATTCAATCAAAGACATTGGTCGGTTACCTTATTTCCTTGGAATTGAGGTTTCTTGTTCATGTAAAATATTTTTTTTCTATCAAAGAAAATCTTCTTGACATCCTATGTAGTGTCCCGTCCCGCTCAGTCAATCGGAGGAATCGAAACGCCGACGGCGTTCGGACTTAGCCTTGCAACGGCTTGCTCGGAGACGTCGCTTGGTCGAGGTGACTCCTCGTTCAGGTAGGGTAGTTTCCGTGAACTTGTCTCATCTTAGTCTTCACATAATAAATTGCATGATTTCAACTTGCACAAGTAGGCTTGATAATAAAAGAGACGAATCCACATAGCTAAGGGAATAATCCCGACGGGTCGAATTGAGTTAGAATATGGAAAGGTCCAACGGTCGGCTTAGAGTTGGTGCACGGCGTGGTTTGAAAATAACACTCGGTCCTTCGTCCCGTGGCTTGGGAGAAGGAAAAGTTGGTCTTCACCACAAGCTAAGAGTTAGCCTAAGTCATAGGCGTCGCCCGCAAAAATGCTTCATAAAAGCATGCACGGTCCCATCGTCCAAGGCTTGACGCAGTCCTTGCTCGTCAAGTTGTTGCACGTTTAAGTTAGACTGAGTTATGATAGGCTATCGAAGTCTTTCCTAAGCATTGTCCCATGTTTCCTACGGTTGTCGAAATTACTTGGTTTCATGATCGTAAGGCCCGTTGTATAGGTATGTCTTGGACGGTTGTATCACCCAGAACACAAATTAGCGTAAGGCACGATTTTATGGACTTGGTATTTCTAAGGCACGGGCTATGGTTGATTCATTGAGTTTAGAAAAAATGAGCTTCAAATAGTTGTTCCTGAGTTAAATAAAATGATAGGGCAAGAAAGAGGAATGCTCGCGACTATGGGTCGTCGATGCGATCTCAGATGTGAGAAGTATTGAACTAGGCCGTGAAAGAGATAAAAACACTAGAGGTAGAATGACTGTGTGAGACGTAAGTTTGAATCGAGTCTTGCATGGTCATGGACAACTTGTCGACAAGGTAGAGTTTCCTCGAACGACGACCCAGGCGGCCAAAGGGACCGGTTCTTGAGAAACATGTATAGCTTATTGCTGGATGACCGCACGGGTTAGGCGGGGACTGTCAGCGGGGGGCTCGCTACCTCACGCTGAAGGAGCGTATGTCTAACAAAAGCTAAAGAGTCCAGGATAGCACTAGGCGTTAGTGACCAGTTCATATAGATGAGTCGGCATGGCGGCAACCCGCATGTGTGCCTTTGGATTGATTCGAGTTGAATGTATGTGTACAGTTAGAACACAATGTTAGGCCTAAGATTTGGCTTCAACGTAGGTGACGTGCTTCGATACGAGATGTAGCGTCAAGTCTTAAGTTGTCGACATATAAGTTGCATAAGTTGGATATGAGTCATCTTGAGTTTAAGTCAGGAAACGTCGCAAGGCAAAGTCGGTCAAGTGGCACTTAATCTACAAGTCTTGATTTGGGTTAGTTGGTGATTAAAGTAGCAAGGGCCGCGAGGCAGCGATATGGTTAAGTCACACTGAGTTGTGAGGCACGGTACAAGGGACTTGTAGCACGGTCACAACGAAATTGGGTACTATCGCGTAGTCGAGTCTCTGATTATGGGCCGAAAGGCAAGCACGACTTGATAGGTTAACGTTGTTGGTACGAGAAGGGGTCTAGAGGCAAAGTATGAGTTGACGTTGTTGTTGAAAGCACGGGATGGTCTAGAGACACAAAATAGGCCAAGGCGTCGGTCCTAAAACTGATCCTATAACAAGAGTAGAAAGACAATAAAAAGGGTTATGTTGTACAAAGTAAATGAACGTGTCAGTTTTGTATGGGTGGGCGAGGAGCTCATTCCACCAGTACAAGTTGAGTACTGACACCCACACAGTTTTCATGTGCAGGCACAGGTAGAAGCTCGTGGCGCGGAGCTCGCTTGAATGTGTCGAGGCACGGCGATCCTTGGCGATTCGAGGCGTACGGCCGCGTGGAGTGCGGACTTATAAGGGACATAATGTATGAACGTTGCCTTCCGAAGCATCCGCTGGCTCAAGACTTGTATTGAAAGATGGGAGAGAGCTGAGTGACTTATAATGTGAGAAGAGCGAGCTTGAGAGATTGTAATCTTGGCCTCGCGCCCTTCTATGTAATCTTTGTTTCAATATCAATAAAGAGCCTCTTTTGAATAACTAGTGTTTTGTTTCAAATTTCTGCTGCTAATATTCAATGTCTCTACTTGGGATTTCTGCGCGACGACCCCGTCGCAGCCGATGTAATCGGCCGTTATGGAACCCGCCTTGCGCGAGCGCAATTTAGGCTCGTACGGCATCACGCCTTAGCGAGGAAGATCGCTCCTACGGGAGCGGGACATGACATAGTGGTATCAGAGCACGGCTTTACGTCCTTGGACTATCGATTGAATTCTTTAACTCGGTTGTTTTCGTAAACTCTAAAGTGTTGCTTCCGCAAGTTGATATCATTGATGCGCTCTCTCTCAAATGTCCCACGGGATGTCTATATAATAAGTCTAAATAATTTGCAAAACGTAGGAGAACAGCTTTTGACAAAAATAAAAAGATGGTTCACGTGAAGCACGGTTGGCTAAGTCGGGCTGGGCATATACACCAAAATTGCATCGACCTTAGAAGAGTCGAGTGCGAGACTCGATCTGTCTCGGATGATAATGAGTTGGAATCGATTGAGTAAGTGGGATGACTATCGATAGGGGTACTATCAAGCGACGATAATGTCGCTGCGATATAGATGAGCGTGCTTGAAAGTTAAGAAATCGTTCAGACGGAAATTTGAGGAAATAGATTGTGAATCGAATGATAAGTTGAAGATTTATTGAATGACTTCATCCCTGAGTGGTGTATGCGATAGCCTCAGGGATGTCGATCGATTGATTGAGGATACGGGGTATCAATGAGTCTATCAGCAAGCGTCGCGTGTATACAAAGCCATAGATTGAGTATCATTGAATAAGTTATAGTTTTGAGATTTGACGAGTTGATTCGAACAACTTAGAAATTGACGTGCACGGAACGTGTACGGGATTGAGGATTGCGTGAGTATGAAACGCGAAAATGATTGAGTAGGTGAAAATTAATCGAAGAAAAGTTAACGTGTGCGAATGGATGACTCGATCGAGGAAATCGATAAGAATTATATACGAAAAGTTAGCACGATCGGATGATAGCGTGCATGGAAATGATTCAAATATTTAAGAGTAACTTTAAGGAATCAGGATGGATGTTGCTAGATGATTGGAGTTAGCAAGAAATGATGTGATTTGAAGAAAAATGCTGCTCGATGACTTAAGATAGACGGATGAACAATACATAAAATTGTGTTTGAAAAAATTGATGTTGGGAATGATTCGAGGGATAATGATCGAACTTGAATTTGAATGTCGAGGAGATTATCCAGTCGGACGATAGCATCATTCGCACGACTCGAAATTCGTTGTAAAGGAAGATCGTCAAGTTACGCATATCATCGATGGTATTGAGGCGTATCAAAGATCGATATGCGATAACTCGGGGGTACTCCAATTCGAGGAATGACGATCTTGCAAGTGTTATTGTTCTTACGGATGCTATACTTAGGATTTTTATTGAAATAAAATATAGATAAAAATAGAAGTATCTTGATGGTTACGCGGATAACCACAACGTCGACATTCTTGTTTTGTACGAGCGCAACTCTAGCCTCGCACATGTGTTACGTCAGATTTGGGACGATCATTTCGCGTGAGCGCTGACATGGTGATTAATGTCGCGGGAATGATCGAACTCAAAAAAATCAGGATGCGACAACTTTGATTGTCTCGACTTGTTGGTTTGATGCGAAGAAAAATTCGAAGATGTTTGGACTTGCGATTGATGATTGAGTAAACTTGATGATTGAATAGATCCAATCTGCGTATCGAGAATGAATTAGTTTAGACTCAAACAAGAGTTACATCCCGATGAGAATGATTATTCTGCAGGAGCATTGTATGGTGATTTCATGTCCACCATAGATAATCGGACTCGCGTGAAATCGAGGCATGGCATATTGTTAAGTCAGACAACCTTATGATCGATTATGTGAATTGGGATAAATAATTTAGGGAGTATGAAATATGAATTATGGTTTAGCGATGAATCATGTCGTAGCGTGCTTGACTTGAGAAGGATTGATAGGTGGATTATGTCGAACGTGTTCGAAGAGATAGGCTATACGAATTGGCTTGTTGGATGAACGATATTGATATATCGAGGAATTGGTTGAAACGTGAGTTATCATAGGATGGCTTTGCTTAATGACTCAGACCCCATACGATGAATGTGGGGATGTGTGTAAGAAATCTATGCTCGAAATTTAGAAATCGGAGTGATAAGAGCTTGGATAGAAAATCCCGTACTATCAATTTGGCCTGACCTTAAGATAGGGTCAGTGTTGATATTGTTGTTTGGGAACTATGATTCCAATACTGACGGATGACTTTAGCCTAAAGACATAGCCTAGCGGTTAGGCAGACGTCCCAGTGCGGAGCGATAGGAATTGTGGAGGCACCACTCATGAGGCTCGGTTGACATGCACATATATCAGGGACGCCCGAATATATGCACGATCCGACTCGAGTGGTGATGGCGGATCCTCTATCACGAGGTTTGGCTAAAATACACGTATTTTGGGGACGCCTGGAATATGTGCACGATCCAACTAAGTGATACGTTGGATTCAAGTGAGACTTGAGGAACGGAAAAGTGTCAAGAATTTTGAGATAGTGAGTTTTGAAGAAAAGAGTGTGGGTAGCATGAGCGTGGCTCGGATTGAGAGAAACGCATAGGAGGAATGTGTGCGAGAATTGTTGGATGTTGAATCAAGTATAAGTCGATAGGTGTACTCAGTTAGTTTCGAAGATGAAATTTTTTTTGAGTGGTGTATGATGTAGTGTCCTGTCCCGCTCAGTCAATCGGAGGAATCCAAACGTCGACGGCGTTCGGACTTTGCCTTGCAACGGCTTGCCCGGAGACATCGCTCGGTCGAGGTGACTCCTCGCTCAGGTGGAGTAGTTTCGGTGAACTTGCCTCATCTTAGCCTTCACATAATAAATCGCATGTTTTCAACTTGCACAAGTAGGCTTGATAATAAAAGAGACGAATTCACATAGCTAAGGGAATAATCCCGACGGGTCGAATTGAGTTAGAATATGGAAAGGTCCAACGGTCGGCCTAGAGTTGGTGCACGACGTGCTTTAAAAATGAAACTCGGTCCTTCGTCCCGTGGCTTGGGAGAAAAAAATTTGGTCTTCGCTACAAGCTAAGAGTTAGCCTAAGTCATAGGCGTCGCCCGCAGAAACGCTTCATAAAAGCATGTACGGTCCCATTGTCCAAGGCTTGACGCAGTCCTTGCATGTCAAGTTGTTGCACGATTAAGTTAGGCTGAGTTATGATAGGCTATCGAAGTCTTTCCTAAGCATTGTCCCGTGTTTTCTTTGGTTATCGAAATTACTTGGTTTCACGATCATAAGGCCCGTTGTATAGGTATGTCTTGGACGGTTGTATCACCCAGAACACCAATTAGCGTAAGGCACGATGTCACGAACTTGGTATTTCTAAGGCACAGGCTACGGTTGATTCATTGAGTTTAGAAAAAGGGGCTTCAAATAGTTGTACGTGAGTTGAATGAAATGATAAGGCAAAAAAATAAGAATGCTCGTGACTTTGGGTCGTCGAGGCGGTCTCAGATGTGAGAAGTATTGAACTAGGCCCTGAAAGAGATGGAAACACTAAAGGTAGAATGACTGTGTGAGACGTCAGTTTGAGTCGAGTCTTGCATGGCATGGACAACTTGTCGACATGGTGGAGTTTCCTCGAACGGCGACCCAGGCGGCCAAAGGCACCAGTTCTTGAAAAATATGTATAGCTTGTTGCTGGATGACCGCACGGGTTAGGAGGGGACTGTCAACGGGGGGCTCGCTGCCTCACGCTGAAGGAGCGTCCGTCTAACAAAAGCCAAAGAGTCCAGGATAGCGCTGGACGTTAGTGACCAGTTCATATAGATGAGTCGGCATGGCGGCAACCCGCATGTGTGTCTTTGGATTGAGTCGAGTTGAATGTGTGCGTACAGTTAGAACACAATTTTGGGCCTAAGATTTGGCTCCAACATAGGCGACGTGCTTCGACACGAGATGTAGCGTCAAGTCTTAAGTTGTCGGCAAGTGGCACTTAGTCCACAAGTCTTGATTTGGATCAGTTGGTGATTGTAGCAAGGGCCGTGAGGCGGCGATATGGTTAAGTCATACTGAGTTACGAGGCACGACACAAGGGACTTATAGCACGATAACAAGAAAATTGGGTACTATCGCGTAGTCGCGTCTCTGATTATGGGCCGAAAGGCAAGCACGACTTGATAAGTTAACGTTGTTGGTACGAGAAGGGGTCTAGAGGCAAAGTATGAGTTGACGTTGTTGTTGCAAGCACGAGATGGTCTCGAGACACAAAATAGGCCGAGGCGTCGGTCCCAAAACTGATCTTAAGACAAGAGTAGAAAGACAATAAAAAGGGTTATGTTGCACAAAGTAAATGAACATGTCAATTTTGTAAGGGTGGGCGAGGAGCTCATTCTACCAGTACAAGTTGAGTACTGACACCCACACAGTTTTTATGTGCAGGCACAGGTAGAAGCTCTTGGCGTGGAGCTCGCTTGGATGCGTTGAGGCACGGAGATCCTTGGCGATTTGAGGCGTGCGACCGCGTGGAGTCTGGACTTATAAGGGACATAATGTATGGACGTCGCCTTCCGAAGCATCCGCTGGCTCAAGACTTGTATTGAGAGATGAGAGAGAGCTGGGTGACTTGTAATATGAGAAGAGTGAGCTTGAGAGATTATAATCTTGGCCTCGTGCTCATCTATGTAATCTTTGTTTTAATATCAATAAAGAGCCTCCTTTGAATAACATGTGTTTTGTTTCAAATTTCTGCTGTTAATATTCAATCTCTGCTTGGGACTTCTGTGCGACGACCCCGTCGCAGCCGCTGTAATCGGTCGTTATGGAACCCTCCTTGTACGAGCACAATTTAGGCTCGTACGGCATCACGCCTTAGCGAGGACGACCGCTCCTACGGGTGCGGGGCGTGATATACTGGTATTAGAGCACGCTTTACGTCCTTGGACTATCGATTGGATTCTTTAACTCGGTTATTTTCGTAAACTCTGAAGTGTTGCTTCCCCACGTTGATATCATTGATGCGCTCTCTCTCAAATGTCCCACGGGATGTCCATACAATAAGTCAAAATAATTTAAAAAATATAGGAGAACAGTTTTTGACAAAAATAAAAAGATGGTTCACGTGAAGCACGGTTGGCTAAGTCGGGCTGGGCATATACACCAAAATTGCGTCAACCTTAGAAGAGTCGAGTGCGAGACTCGATCCATCTCGGATGATAATGAGTTGGAATCGATTGAGTAAGTGGGATGACTATCGATAGGGGTACTATCGAGCGACGATAACGTCGGTACGATATAGATGAGCGTGCTTGAAATTTAAGGAATCGTTCAGACGAAAATTTAAGGAAATAGATTGTGAATCGAATGATAAGTTAAGGATTTGTTGAATGACTTCATCCCTGAGTGGTGTATGCGATAGCCTCAGGGATGTCGATCGATCAATTGAGGATACGGGGTATCAATGAGTCTATCAACAAGCGTCGCGTATATGCAAAGTTGTAGATTGAGTATCGTTGAATAAGTTGTAGTCTTGAGATTTGACGAGTTGATTCGAACAACCTAGAAATTGACGTGCACGAAACATGCACGGGATTGAGGATTGCGTGAGTATGAAACACGAAAATGATTGAGCAGGTGAAACTGAATCAAAGAAAAGTTAACGTGTGCGAATGGCTGACTCAGTCGAAGAAATCGATAAGAATCGTATACGAAAAGTTAGCACGATCGGATGATAGCATGCATGGAAATGACTCAAATATTTAAGAATAACTTTAAGGAATCGGGGTGGATGTTGCTAGATGATTTGAGTTAGCAAGAAATGATGTGATTTGAAGAAAAATGTTGTTCGATGACTTAAAATAGACGGGTAAACAATACGCAAAATTGGGTTTGAGGAAATTGATGTTGTGAATGATTCGAGGGATAATGATCGAACTTGAATTTGAATGTCGAGGAGATTATCCAGTCGAACGATAGCATCATTTGCACGACTCAAAATTCCTTGCAAAGGAAGATCGTCAGGTTACGCATATCATCGATGGTATTGAGGCGTATCAAAGATCGATATGCGATAACTCGGGGGCACTCTAATTCGAGGAATGACGGTCGTGCAAGTGTTATTGTTCTGACGGATGCTATACTTAGGATTTTGATTAAAATAAAATATAGATGAAAATAGAAGTGTCTTGATGGTTACACGGACAACCAAAGCGTCGACATTCTTGTTTTGTGCGAGTACAACTCTAGCTTCGCACATGTGTTACGTCGGATTTGGGGCGATCGTTTCGCGTGAGCGCTGACATGGTGATTAATGTCGCGAGAATGATCGAACTCGAAAAATTAGGACGCGGCAACTTTGATTGTCTCGACTTGTTGGTTTGATGTGAAGGAAAATTCGAGGATGTTTGGACTTGCGATTGATGATTGAGTAAACTTGAGGATTGAATAGATCCAATCTACGTATCGAGAATGAATTAGTCTAGACTCAAACAAGAGTTACGCCGCGATGAGAATGATTATTCCACAGGAGCGTTACAAGGTAATTTTATGCCCACCGTAGATAATCAGACTCGCGTGAGATCGAGGCATGGCATATTGTTAAGTTAGACGACCTTGTGATCGATTACGTGAATTGGGATAAATGACTTAGGGAGTATGAAATATGAATTATGGTTTAGCGATGAATCATGTCGTAGTGTGCTTGACTTGAGAAGGATTGATAAGTGGATTATGTCGAACGTATTCGAAGAGATAGGCTATACGAAATGGCTCGTTAGATAAACGATATTGATATGTCGAGGAATTGGTTGAAACATGAATTATCGTAGAATGGCTTTACTGGATGACTCAAACCCCGTGCGACGAATGTCGGGATGTGTGTAGGAAATCTATGCTCAAAGTTTAAAAATCGGAGTGATGCGAGCTTGGGTAGAAAACCCCGTACTATCAATTTGGTTTGACCTTAGGATGGGGTCAGCGTTGATATTGTTGTTTGGGAACTATGATTCCAATACTGACGGATGACTTTAGCCTAAAGACATAGCCTCGCGGTTAGGCAGACGTCCCGGTGCGTAGCGATAGGAATTATGGAGGCACCACTCATGAGGCTCGGTTAACATACACGTATATCAGGGATGCCTGAATATGTGTACGATCCGACTCGAGTGGTGATGGCGGATTCTCAATCACGAGGCTTGGCTGAAATGCACGTATTTTGGGGACGCATGAAATATATGTACGATCCAACTAAGTGATACGTTGAATTCAAGTAAGACTTGAGGAATGGAAAAGTGTCGAGAATTTTGAGATCGTGAGTTTTGAAGGAAAGAGTGTGGGTAGCACGAGCGTGGCTCGGATTGAGAGAAACGCATAGGAGGAATGTGTACAAGAATTGTTGGATGTTGAATCAAGTATAAGTCGAAAGTTGCGCCAACAGGACCGTATCATTTTTCTGGTCATGTATGCCAAGTTTGGTTCAATTCTGAGACAGTTGATCGGATCGCCATTTTGTGGGCCCCACGGTCCGATCCAACGGGCGATTTTGTGCACGGCCCACCAGAATTCAAAATTGGACATACCGTTGGGTTCGTATCATCAAACCGGATCCGTAGACATATAGTTTGACGGCTTTAGAGATTATTGACTCTGGCACGCTTTTCGACGCAAAGCGGGTCCAACGGCTGACACCGTTTTGGCCCAAAATTACCGTTTTGCCTCTGTATCCAGAATTGGACTTAAGGACAGGCAATCCTAGCTAATTTGACTATTCTGAGAATATTGGCAATGTTTGTTTTAGCTTTCGGAGACAGTTGTGATGACTTGGACTGTATGGCTTACCAGTTGACTGTATTTTTATTGGATCTGCGTGGAACCTCCAGGCAAGTATACCTTGCCTCCCTCTACAGTTTATTTTTATGCTTATAGTATACCTGTCTTAGTATGTCATCTTGAGTTACCTTAGTTGCTATAGATTTATGTGATACCATATTTACTAGTTTATTGTCTTGCTTGTATATCAGTGTTTCATGACTTGATAGTGTAGTTATACCAGGCTTGTTTACGTCATGGATCATGCTAGAGTTGTCCTTACCTGTGTCATGACTGAGTTGTACCGTGTCTTCACCTATGTCTTGACTGAGTCGTGTCTGCAAGTATGTGTGAGTGAACTGCTATTCCTTTGTCTTTCCCACAACCTGCGAGTCCACACACGGGGCGAGGGTTGTCCTTTGTACCGCGAGTCCACATACGGGGCGAGGGTGACTTGTCTTGAAACTGACCCGCGAGTCCACATTCGGGGCGACGGTTGGTATTCCATTGATCTTCCAGCAGTTTATTTATGCATACTTGATCCCGTATCCGAGTTCATAGTTACCTGTCAGTAGCCACTTGTCAGTCTCATGTCTAGTTCCTGTTTATACCCTGGTTATATTATTGCGTGATTAAACTATTAGATAGGCATGTTTTATGTATCTTGCTAGTCCTCTGAGGACCTGATGATCTCTTCAGGTTTAGCGACTACATGGAGTTAGTAAGCAGAGCAGGATGGTAGAGGATTGCGATGTATGATACAGGTATTTACTTGTGATATTTCTTTATTACCTTCTCGTGCTTTATATTCAGTACCATGATATACTCTGCTTATTTATTAGACTCATATCATTCTTGGAGTCTAATCGAACAATATGCTAATGGGCTGCAGACCATGACCCATACTTGTTCATTCTTATTTATATGATTCTTGTGGATTGAGATATAGTTTAGATTAGACATGATACCCTACTCTGGACAGCTTATACGTACTTGAGTCGGACTGGAGTCCGCTCGATACGTAGCTGGCTTGTCCACGAGATCGCGTCCGAAAACCGGGTGCGGGTCGTGACAAGTTTTTGTGGTGGCCCATGCAGATCAGAGCATATCGTACCGGTTACGTAACTGTACTGGTACGAGCCTGCGCAACTGATTAAACCCTTAGAAATCTCAATCCACACTGCCTTGAAAATTCTCCTAGAAATTCTCTACGTCTTTGAAAACTCCATATTTGCTCTCGATTATACTTCCTTGCTTTCCGTACCATTGATTCTTGCCCCTTCCTATTTCGGGGTGACGAATGATTGTGCTGTCTAGAATTCATCAAAAATTCTTAAATTATAGTATAATATTGCTTGGTTATTGAGTTTTGGTTGTTTATAGATATTAGGGAGTATAGACAAGCCCTAGATATCGGTTGGTAGAATTATTAGCAGCTAGTTAGAAGATCATAAGACTTTAGTGACCGTGTTTTGAGGAGTAGTGTGACCAAAGGTGGGTAGAAGTCCTCAAGTATTCGAAATTATAAAATGTCTAGAGAAGGTCGTAAAATATTTTCGGAGAAATTAAATTTGAGGAGATTAAGGTAATAGCAGACTTTGATTTTTAAGGCATAGTTATGAATTAGAATTTCGAGGACGAAATTATTTTTAAGGTGGGTAGATTTGTAGCTCCCCTTCCCGGGAATTTTTGAATTATTTTTTATTAATTATTTGATTTACATGGTGATTTTAGAAATTTTAAAAATTATTATTTAGTTAATTATTACGTTAGGTGATTTTAATCATGGTTGAGAATTAGAGTACAAGACAACTAGGAATCATGGCACGGATAGTGCAGTGGCGTGCCTTGACTAGTGTATTAGCCATGCCAAGGAAGGCCGAGCCAGAGTGATGTCCTACCTAAGAAAACCAGGCCAAGTTGCGACTTAACCCTATAGAACGTTTTAATTATTTATTAATTATATTCAGTGTTGTAAAAATCCCTCTAGGCGGCCGACTAGTCCCCGACTAGTCGCTAGTCGGCCGCCGCCGACTCGACTAGGGGCTAGTCCCTGACTAGTCACTTGTCGGCCACCGTCGACTCGATTAAGGGCTGGTCCATCCAAAAATTAGCTAAATTGGTACTAGTCTGGGCTGTCGTCGACTTTGCCAAGGCAGCCGTCGTCGACTCTTTACTTTGTTGCTGCCTTTTTCTATTTTTGAAAAAGTGACTGGCCTACTCTTTTTTATTTTTACTTTTGCTTTGTTATCTCTTTGCTACTGTTGTTGTTGCTCTTTTTTTAATTTTTGCTTGTTACTTTTTTTTTGCTTTTGCTTGCTACTGCGGCTGTAACTCTCCGTACAAAATAGTAAGTTGTTAACATATTATTTAAATATTTATTGAAATAGAAATTTATGCAAAATAATGAATAAGAAAATGCACTGTAGTCTGCGATAATTAAAAGTTCAACAATTAACATATTATTTTTTAAAATATTTTTATAACATATTACATATATATATATATATTCATTAAAAATTCTAAACCAACTAATCCGACTAGTCCCCGAGTAGTCCGATTAATCCGTGGTCCCCACGAACCGACTAGCGGCCGACTAGCGATTTTTACAACCTTGATTATATTATTGACCTGTAGGAGACCCGTTTGTGTCGATTTAGTCCGAGCTGGGCCCGAACCGAATCCAAACCTTTGTAGGTATGTAGCGAGACCAAAGACGACCATGTAGGCATATTTATGTGTGTACAAATAGTTCCTAAATTATTTTGGATATTAATGTACATTTTTAATTATTTGGATATTTATACAAAAATTGGCATTTTATTATTAAATATTGTTTTACAATATTTGTACAATTTCTGGACTCAGATAAGGGTGAATAGAATGGATTCACCAGACCACCATTTAATTATTTTATTATTATTTTATTATTTTATGGTGATTAAATAAATATATTTTATTACTGGATCGATACTCTATCTTTAGAAATTGGATTAATACTTTTATATTATTATATGGACGCATTTTGGATAAATATATGTGTACACAGTTATAATTCATTTTCACCTTTATATATGTGCTAATTTTTGTATATACGTGCATATTATATTTAGGAATATATATACGTATATAAAATATATAAATGTGTGTATGTATATATGAATATATATTATATATGTATGTATACATAAATATATTGTGTATGTAGGTATATATAAATATATTATGTATGTATGTGTATGTATATACACATATATATCAAATATGTGCACTGGATTTATATATAAAAATATATATATGATACATATATAGAAGGTTTTTAGGAATAAAAGAAAACAATTAA
The DNA here is from genome assembly GCA_029216955.1 of Iris pallida. NCBI lineage: Eukaryota > Viridiplantae > Streptophyta > Magnoliopsida > Asparagales > Iridaceae > Iris > Iris pallida. Next base: position 5,014,372 of record JANAVB010027598.1, on the reverse strand, counting down.
CACTATACCAAGCCCCAGGCCTGAGCCCCAACCCAGCAACAGTTGAGCTCCGGCCCAACCATCTCAACTCGAGCGAGCCCAACTCCCCCCTGTTCGGTTACTGTTTTGCCGAGAGTTTCATATACACTGGTATATGACGATTGTCACGACCCGCTACCCAAATTGTTGGGCCGGGCCGAGTCATGTCCAGCCTGTGCTTGAGATAAAGCGCAGTAAGCTGTTCTAGAGATAACAAGATAAGAGTAAATGTGCAAACAGTTCTATAAGTAATAAAGAGTCATAAATGCTCCAAACACAAAAGTCGTCTCATATAGTAATAAGTCCAAGTACAAGTCTGAAATATAAAACTGGATACATGTCCAGTTACAAAATACGTAGTCTAATACATGACTACACTAAATATCCCGAGCAACTACGCAAACTAGACGAGTTTTCCCGCAGGTACATCCTCGTAAGACAAAGCCTGGTCCTCGGCAGTATCTCCATAATATGGGTCACAGAGCAACTCCTCCTCAGTAAGGATACCTACAACGTTATCCTGTCAGGACGGGAGCAAGTACTGATTCTAACAAACTAGCATATGAAACATGGAACTGAACATAAGAGAAATAAACTGGAAATATGGCATCACATAATCTATCATGGCAAGGACACATTTGTCATAGAGACAGATGTATATGTAATGTTTAAAACTGTAGCAGGTACGTGATCGTCAATAGGTGTAAAATGTACTGTGGTACAAGTATATAAAATGTACTTCCGTACAAGTAAAACAAGCGATAAATGTATATACGTACAAATACAGCTGGTGCGCCTACGACAAGGTATACATAAAATGTCAACCTTGCTCGGTACGTACGTACGAGTAAGGGGGCATGATCACGTACGCTACTAACAGTTTTCCCATAACCCAGATTCTAATCATGTGAGAGATACATAAAGACTGTTCTAAGCATGGTAGTAACTGAAAGTACAACATGTGAAGATTTAACTTGCTACCCCAAGGATCAACATTTAACATGGTTGGATTCGCAGTTCATTGATGTAACAGTATGTAAAGTTTGTAAAAAGTACTTGCCTCTAGCAAAGCAAAGCAGCGATAAGAATGCTATAGATGCCTGGTAACTCGTCACTGTAGAAATAAATACATAACTTAGTTTTTACACTAAGTTAAACACTAATACACTAAGTGGTACAAAACGACTTGTGACTGAGCACCTAGCCAAAATGATGACTTTAGCATAGGAGACCAATGTGGGGTGACTCAAAATTATAACTAACTTCCTAGGGCCTTTACACTAGTGCGGGGTGGGGTTTAATACGACTAAAACTCAAATTTACACAAAACATTAAAAAGTCGTAACTATTCAATAAATAAATCAACTGTACATTGTGTTCCAACAATTTTTGAGATAGACAAAAAGCTCAATTTTACATAAAATAAAGTACCAAAATGATCCTTGTTAATTATAGAAATTTATTATAATTTTTCTGGAATTTATTAACCAGTACATGTATTTTATAAAAATCAGTTTTCATAAGTACACAAAAAGTGAGTTCTGGTTTCATTTGTCAAAACAGTAGCAAAACTGTAAATTAAATACTGTAAAAATAATGCTAAATTAGCTAAATTAACATAGTATCTAAATACTATTTTTCCAGAATTTTAACAGCAATTGAAGTATTTTTAGAAATTCAAAAACAGCATGGTACATAATCTGAAATTAAATAATTAATTATCTGCGTATTTTGTCCATGTACATAATTTGAACCAGAGTTCAAATACAGGATCCAAGACCATGAATCAAGTCCAATATGATTTGTACAGGTCTTGAATGTGTGAAAATACATTGGAGCCCAAAAATCCATGCTAGGCTTGGACCCCAAATGGTTGCAGTAATAAAATACAGGATTTTAAATAATAATAATATAGATTCTCAAAGTGATAAAAAAATATACAAGTCACAAATTATAATATAATAAAAATAACTTGTCAAATTTACATAATAATATTTTATACAAGGTAGAATTTGAAATACATATATAAATATATAACCACAATATTTATATATACATATAAATATATAGATATTTATATATATACATAATGGATATATATATATATATATGCATATAATAAATATACATACATATATATAAGAAATATTAAATATAAACCATATACATATATATATACAAATACTATATACAACTGTATATATATATATAATAATAATATATATACAAAAATACATATACACATATATATATAAATACATTTATACATATATATATAATAAAATAAAATAAAATATAATTTATACATATATATATAAATACATTCATACATATATATAAGAAATATTAAATATAAATACATTTATACATATATATATAAATACATTCATACATATATATAAGAAATATTAAATATAAACTATATACATATATACATATAAAAAAATATAATAAAATAAAATAAAAGAAAACAAAAAGAAAAACAAAACAACAGAACAGGGGGGGGGTTCGAACTCGGCCGAAAGGGTCGGGTTCTTGGGTTTGGTCGGGCTGGCCAGGGGGTCAGCCCGCTCTGGGTGTTAGGGATAGGATGTAGTTTAGATTTATTTAGGTTTTTAGTTAATATTATTAAAACCCGATAAAACAAACCCTGTGTCCTGACAGTTAAGGACACATGAGTCGCGTGTCCGTGCTAAACACGACACGTACGGGTCTAGTCTTTCGTGTCCAGTCTTACCATCATGCTCGTCAGGACACGGCGAGTCATAAACACGTGCACGAGACACGCACGACACAGTTTGGGGTCTGTTACCTGTGTGTCCAACTTCGGGGGGGGTTTCGAGTGAGCTGACGGCGGCCAGGAGCGTCGGGGCTGTGGCGCTCAGGTGGCGACGCGTTCGTCTCGGCGGGGCGCGTCGAATGGTGGTGGTGGATGGCGCTGTTGGTCGCTGGGGAGGTGGCGTTGGGGTGTCGTTGGAACTAGGGTTCAGACGAGTTTAAATGGGGAAGACGGGGGCGGTGATAGGCTGAGATGGATTGTGATGGTGGTGGTTGGGTCGAGGGAAGTGAGGGGGTTCTTTTATAGGGTGTCTAGGTCGGTCGAAGTCGACTGAGGCGGCCGAAAATGGCGGAAAAGATCGGGGTCGGTCGTCGGCAGCTGGCTGGTCGTCGGGGGCAGTTAGGGTTAGGGATTTACAAAAAGCCCCCCGACGATCCGAATATTGCACAAATGCACGCCGCACAAACAGTTTGCAAATATAATTTGCAAACTCTAATTAAAATAATTGATTTATTTTCAAAACGATATTAAAACAAAATTAAATATTACAAATCGATATTAAAACAATTCAGTAAATTACAAAATGATATATTTTGACTTAAAAACTATTTAAAAATTATTTAAAAATTCTAAAAAAATTCCTAAAAATCATAATAAATATTTTAAAGCTAAATATGTCACTAGCAACTAATTAACACTAATTAAATCAAATTTTTGAAAAACAGGGGCTGACAAGTCTTCCCTCCTTAAAAAATTTTGTCCTCAAAATTCATAAGGATTGAAGACCCTACAATATTCTAACATAGCAAGCAATGCAACAAATAACTAAGGCTATGAAACTAACCTCTAGGGTATCAAGCGGGAACAGGTGGTTCCCTCGCAGCGGTTGGGTCGAACAAGTAAGGGTATCTCTCCCTCATGTCCGACTCCCTCTCCCAAGTAGATTCATCCGGAGAGTGACGGCTCCAAGCTACTCGTACTAAGGGTATAACCTTGTTCCTCAGCCACTTCTCTCTCATGTCTAATATCTTCACTGGCTGCTCAGTAACTGCAAGGCTCGGTCCGATCTCCAACTCTGAATGATCTAGCACATGACTGGGGTCCGGAACATATCTCCTCAGCTGGGATACGTGAAAGACATCGTGAACTCCTGCTAGGTTGGGTGGAAGTGCAACCCTGTAAGCTACCTCTCCGATCCTGCCAAGTATCTCGAACGGCCCGATGTATCTGGGGCTCAGCTTGCCTCCTCGTCCGAACCGGATCGTCCCTCTAGTAGGTGATATCTTCACTAGCACCATATCACCGTCTGCGAACTCCATCGGTCTGCGACTAGCATCATCCCAGTGTTTATGCCTGTCCTGAGCTACTCTGGGCCTGTCTCTGATCATCCCAACCTTCTCTGCTGCATCCGTGATCATCTCTGGCCCAAGCATAACTCTATCCCCAACATCGTCCCAAAAGAGCGGTGTACGGCATCGTCGTCCATATAGTGCCTCGAAGGGAGACATACCGATGCTGGCTTGGTAGTTATTGTTATATGAAAACTCTACCAAGTGCAGATGGCTCTCCCATGATCCGCCAAAGTCCAGCGCACGAGTCCTCAGCATGTCCTCCAACGTCTGTATCGTCCTCTCGGACTGTCCATCTGTCTGCGGATGGTACGCCGTACTGAACTTGAGCCGACTACCCAACTCCTCCTGCAAGCTCCTCCAGTAGTGGGACGTGAATCTGCTGTCTCTGTCCGACACGATGCTCACGGGTACTCCGTGCAAGCGAACTATCTACTGCATGTATAGCTCTGCCAACTTCTCGGTGGAAAGCCCCACCTTGAAGGGTATGAAGTGCGCACACTTCGTCAGCCTGTCCACGATGACCCAAATGGCATCCTTCACTCCTTGGGAACGAGGAAGCCCTGAGACGAAGTCCATCGTAATGTGTTCCCACTTCCACTCGGGAACAGGTAACGGCTGCAAAAGACCAGCTGGCCTCTGGCGCTCATTCTTGACCTGCTGGTAAACTAGGCATCTCGAAATGAAACGTGATACATCTCTCTTCATCCCGTGCCACCAAAGATGTTCCCGCAAGTCACGGTACATCTTGTTAGCACCAGGTATTTGTTTGTGATATTTCTTTATTATCTTCTCGTGCTTTATATTCAGTACCATGATATACTCTGCTTATTTATTAGACTCATATCATTCTTGGAGTCTAATCGAACAATATGCTAATGGGCTGCAGACCATGACCCATACTTGTTCATTCTTATTTATATGATTCCTGTGGATTGAGATATATTTTAGATTAGACATGATACCCTACTCTTGACAGCTTATACGTACTCGAGTCGGGCTGGAATCCGCTCGATACGTAGATGGCTTGTCCACGAGCTCGCATCCGAAAACCGGGTGCGGGTCGTGACATGAGATAAGAGAGAGCTGAGTGACTTGTAATGTGAGAAGAGTGAGCTTGAGAGATTGTAATCTTGGCCTCGTGCCCATCTATGTAATCTTTGTTTCAATATCAATAAAGAGCCTCTTTTGAATAACTTGTATTTTGTTTCAAATTTTCGCTGCTAATATTCAATCTCTGCTTGGAACTTCTGTGCGACGACCCCGTCGCAGCCGCTGTAATCGACCGTTATGGAAGCCGCCTTGCACGAGCGCAATTGAGGATCGTGCGGCATCACGCCTTAGCGAGGACGATCGCTTCTACGGGAGCGGGGCGTGACATCCTAAAGGATGCAAGCATGGTTTGTGCCCGTGAAACTAAGTTTCCAATGGAGCAACAGTTACATCTTCGACCCACAAATGGCAATCATCTTCCTGATCCAACATCATTATCGTCTTCTCATTGGTCGTCTTCTTTATCCCACAGTTACATGACCTAATATTTAATATATTGTTAACACTTAGTCAATTTTTGCAGGCTTCCATGCACCACTCACTTAGATGTCATTGCTCGCGTCCTTCACTACTTAAAAGGATAAATTGGCCAGGGACTCTTATTATCATTGAGAAGCTCACTTCATTTTAGTGGATTCTCCGAGTAAGATTGGGCTGGTTGTCCAACTATCCGTCGTTCTATAATAGGACATTTCATAATATTGGGTTTCTAGTCCAATATTCTAGAAATCTAAGAAACAACGTACCATCTCTAATTTTTCAATAGAAGCCGAGAATCGCGCTCTCGCTGCTCTTTCATATGAATTACAATGGTTAAATTATATTCTCTCTGATATTAGTGTGTCTCATCTACAACCAATATCAGTCTTTTGTGATAGTAAGCTTGCAATTCACACTGCAGAGAATAAAGCTTTTCATGAGCGGACTAAACATATTGAGCTAGATTGCTAGTAAAAAAAACTAGTCCAAATTAATTTCTCCTTGCCATATTCTCTCTCCTAATCAGCTTGTCGATATCTTCACCAAATCGCTTGGAGATGTGTCTTACGAGCAAGTTGGATGCGATTGACATCTTCACCACATCGCCAATTTGAAGGAGAGTATTTGTGATATGGTACACATGGACTTGGTCAAGAACTTTATCTTTATCCAAATTAACACGATTCAGTATAGTTGTTAGCTTAGCCTATATCTCAATGTATTTGTATACAAGTAGTTGATACTTGTATATTTTTAACATATTGTTGTTATCTTAGTCTATTTCAACAAATTTGTATATAGTAGTTGATACATGTAGATTTTTTTCTCTCTCATTATTTAGATGTAATAGGATAAATACAAGATTTTTTTGGTCTTGTTCAAGAGAAAATATTAAAATTTGCTGTCTAATTCAATAGTAAAATGTTGGTATATTTGGTATTAGAATAAGTATATTGGAATATCATGTTGGTATATTTGGTATGACAGAATATGCCATAGGATATTCCACACATGATTTAATGTAATGAGGAGGATTGTAAGGCTATATATAGCCAAGAGACTATCAATAAAAAATTATCACAAATATTCAATATGGTATCAAAGCCACAAAAATTCTAGCCGCCGCCACCTTTCCCAAACCCAAACCCTAGTCGTCACCGCCATCACCATCCACACCACCACAGCCACCGCCGCCACCAGCTGCTGCACGGCCGTATGTCAACCACCTCGCGGGCGAGCCGGCCACTGCTCCGCGAGCACCTCCGTCGCACGCGCACGGCTGTTGCCGCTGCTGCTGCTCACGACGGCTGCTGCTCGGAGACACCCGTCTGACGACTTCCACACACATGTTAATCGGCCCACCTGCCCCACCACCACGAAATTACGATTTTTGAAGTCTCCCATGGGATCATTTCGAACGTTGAAGGCCTAGATCCAATAGGAGAGAGACATAATCGGATCTAGGAGATGACAAAGAGCGTAAATCGTTGAACGAGTGTAAGGTGATCAAAGAAGAGGAGGATCGATGGAGGAGATCATCAAGAAGCTGGACCATGCGGATGTTTCAACGTTGATGAAGCTGATGAAACTGTCAGCTGGTGAGAGCGTGACACGAATATCGACGAAGTTAGAGCTTTCCTCTATCGATCTGAAGCTTGATGGACCAGCTACCTACCTGAGTTGGTCACGGCGGGTGAGGAGAACCCTTGCAGGAAAGAACCTGGAGAGTTTTCTGTCTGGAGAGACGACAGAGACAGGTGGTACTCCTAAAGTAAAGTCAGCATTGGCGGCTACCAGTTCGAGCAACACGGGGCCTAAGGGAGAGCCCTGGCAGCACAATCGGCAATGCTACAGCTACGGAAAGATGGGACATCATCGGTATGCTTGTCCCAAACCACCTAAGAAGGGAGATCCAGGTGCTGGACGTGGACAGTTCGATGGACGCAGATATTTTAGAGGACATGGTCGTGGTCATGGGGGTCGACGGGGTGGTCGAAAAGGTTATCGGACGAACCTGCTGGTAGCAGAAGGGGATAAAGGAGCTGGTGGTACCTTTACTGAGGAGGATCAGGCACTGATGGGCATGCTAGAGGCACTCAGGAGGAAGCAGAGAGAGTCAAATGATGAAGACAGAAGGAGTAAAACCGAGGAGGCATCTACCTCATTCTTCGCTGGAGGTAACGCCGCCATGTATGTTCATCCATCAGAAGGTACCGATGACTCACTCGCCCTTGCATCTATATCTTCACTTAAATCGTCAGACTGGATTATCGACTCGGAAGCCTCTCGGCATGTGACGGAGAATGCTAGTGAATTCTCCTCCTACACTCACCTAGCATTGGCAGACAATATTCGAACAGCTAATGGTACTTTCCAGCTAGTGGTCGGTAAGGGTACTGTAAATTGTACAGGTTCAGTAAAATTATCCAATACTTTGCATGCTCCATCTTTTTCAGTCAGTCTTCTATCCATTAGTTCTATAATCCTCCAACTAAAATGCATTGTCTCTTTTGACATTCCTAAGGTGGTCATCCAGGAAAAAGAGACGAGACAAAGACTTAGAACTGGCACTTGGCATGAGGGACTGTGGTACTTGGATCGAGAAGGGCTGGATTCAGCATTGGTGTCTATAGCAAAGAAGGCATAAATGGGAGGACAGAAGATAGTGCCGAGGATACATTAATACTCCACCACAAGAGGTTGAGACACTCCTCTTTTGCTACTTTAAGTAAATTATATCCAGCTATTTATAAGAAAACAAATAAGAAGAAGCTAGTATGTGATGCATGTGATTTAGGCAAACTTACTAGGAGCTCGTATGTTAGTACGGGTCATAGAAGCTCGTCTGCTTTTGATGTAATACATTCTGATGTTTGGGGGCCATGTGTCATTACTACTATGAATGGTTACAAATATTTTGTTTCCTTCATTGATTGTTCTTCTCGTGTCACTTGGCTGTATTTAATAAAGAATAAGAGTAATGTATCTACATGTTTTTGGGACTTTCATAAACATATCCAGACTCAGTACAAGGCAGTGGTGAAGGTACTGAGGTCTGATAATGGGACAGAGTATACCAACAGAGTACTTGCGAAATACTTGTCAGCCCAAGGGATACAGCATCAGACCACCTGTGCATACACACCAGCACAAAATGGAGTAGCAGAAAGAAAGAACAGACACCTTCTGGAGGTGGCAAGAAGCATGATGATTGATAAGAATATCCCACAAAATCTGTGGGAGCATACAGTATTAACAGTAACTCAACTAATCAATATGATACCTTCGAAGGTACTGGGATGGAAGTCTCTATGTGAAATATTACAAGAAAATAATAGAGGGATACTCCCACTGAAGGTGTTTGGCTGCGTGTGTTTTGTGAAGGACAACAGATCGTCAGTTGGAAAACTTGATCCTAGAGCAGTCAAGTGCATCTTCGTGGGCTACTCGACGACTCAAAAGGGGTATGTGTACTGGAGCCCAGTAGAGAAGATAAATTTTGTGAGCATAGATGTTCACTTCAGGGAGCATGAGTCATACTACCGTCAGGAGGGAACCATAAACAAGTTACCTGATACTGCAAGTATTAGTCGAGAGGGGGAGATTGGTGAAAGCCTGGTGGCCGAATTAGGAGTATGGCACAGAGGCGCGATTGAGGAAGAACAGGAAGGTAAAGAGTAACAGGGGGAGAAGATGAGAGGTGTTAGGCCCACGGCTCAGGGAAAGATACTTACCTACAGCAAGAGAGGGAAGCAAACTGCAGGACCAGTACCTACCGTGCTAGTGCCAAGTCCCTTGCCTGCGTCCGTTTCGACTCTTGAAATAACTACACCACCACCAGATTCTCTTTCAGGTGATATCATTTTTTCTACTCCTCCCACAGCTACTCCTCTCACACCATTATCAGTACGGAGCACCACTCGCAGCAATGCGGGAAATTATCCTGATAGATATGGTTGGGACCTTGCTCATTTTATTTTATATGATCATATCTCCTCTTCTCATGGAACATTCATTGCGTCTTTGGATAGTATTACTATACCTAACAATTGGCAGGTTGCCAAGAATGATCCAAAATGGAAAACGGCGATGTACGAGGAGTTGGGAGCTCTTGAGAAGAACCACACTTGGGAGCTGGTAAAACTGCCAGAAGGAAAGAGAACAGTTGGATGCAAGTGGGTATTTACTGTGAAACAGAACCCAGATAGACAGGTTGAGTGCTACAAAGCTCGACTGGTGACAAAAGAATATAGTCAGACATACAACATTGACTATGATGAGACCTTTACACCAGTGGCAAAGATGAGTACTGTCAGGACCATGATTTCTTTGACAACGAATGGTGGATGGAAGCTACACCAACTAGATGTGAAGAACACGTTTATTTATGGAGATCTAGTTGTCATGACCCGCACCCGGATATTCGGGTACGAGTACATGGGCCACGTCCAGCCTATGCCGCAGTATCGGCGGTAGAACGCTGTCAAGTACCCAATAAATATCTACAACATCTAGATGATCCATGATAATAAATGTACTTAAATTACACCACAAGCGACTAAGGAAGAAATGAAATAGAAAGATATCAATAACACTGAAACAGACAGAGTCTACAAATGAATATACAAGACCAGAATGTATCGGAGGCAAAACAATAACAAAACTAAATCAAACTACCAGGGCGTAGAACTCCTGAGAGAACTCACGGTGAAAGAATATTGAGATCCGTCTCAGCTAGCATCATCCTGTAGTGCAATAATGTGGGACATAACAATTCCTAAAATTTGTCAACATATCCAGTCAGGATTGGAACGAAGTACATAAACTAACAGCAGTTCCAATGAATTGACAAATACTATAAGAAATAGTTATAATAAAATACAAGACAGAATATCAAGATTGTAAGTAAAACAGTACAAGGTAGACTGAATATCATGTCATGGTGTGAGATATAAGGTAAAATAGAATATAAAGCAGTACAGGTAAATCTAATGTACAATGTAAATATAAACGGTGTCTTGAGATATTAGAGCGTTATGTGATCGGCTTGGGTCCAGATCAGACTGTTCCATTTGACCGGTTATGCACAAGAACAAGCACAGGTAAACCTGGAGATCAAGTCGGCCAAAATGGAAAGCTATTATTCCAGTAGTATCAGGTAAGGCTACACCCTACGTGTGGTGAGAGTGGAGCTATGCACAAGTAGTAAACATGAGGGGGTATTGATCACATAACCTCTAATAACTCCTCATCCCCGAGTAGTATAATAGATCCAACCAAAGAATGTTACGACACGGAATTCTCTAAGGAGGTAGCAAATCCCCTTAGGAATCGGTGTCAAGACAAGTACAAGGACAATAGTCAAGAATAATACATGTACCAGTATGTCAGGATAACCAGGAGTAACATCTCATAACGGGATCCAACGTATACTAGTCCGTGTATCCTCGTATCGAGAATCAAGTAAAATACTACAACTGAACAGATATAGTAAATATCAAAGCAATGAAAGCTATCAGAGAATGTACTCGCCTGAATTTGGTTGGAGTCAACGTGCGCGACACGAACGTGTCAACACGAGGTAGGTATGATGCTATGCTCCACAAGATGGTCCCAATCGATGACGCAAACAGTTCCATCGGGTCCAGAATAGTCCAAATAGCCTAGTTTGATATATAAAGGCCCATCATCAGAGTTCGACATGATATTCTAATCAAGAGATAGGAAACGACTATTATAGTCGCGATTAAAAACTAATAGGCTAAAAAGGAAATTGATTTAAGGAACTAAAATATATAGCCAAAATATTATTTAGAATGTATTTAGAATATGTTAATATATTCCTTAAAGGTTAGGGCTAAGTATTAACCGGTAATACAAGCCCATAATCAAATTGGATCATCCATAATATCTAGGACGAAGTCCAATCCATATCAATATTAAAATGATATAACTCAACCAAGGCCCAAGCTAGTCTAACTTGTTAAATCCAAAAATAATTTGTAGGCTCAAGGCCAATATATATATATATATATATATATATATATATATATATATATAAATTATTTAAGAAAAGGCTTAATGCTCGGCCTCTATATTTTCAGTCCAAAACAATCATCCCAAATGAATTAAAACTTAATTCACTAAAACCTAATCCCATTAATCTAATTCATGCCAACCATCAAACAAAAGAAATTATTAGAAAGGGTAGAAGTCAAAAAGTGGACCTTCATAAAATGATAAGACTATAACAGTAGACCAAAACATGAACAAATTGGTATAAATAATCTCAAATGTATCACAACTGACTCGGTAAATATTGAATACTAAAAAAATAAAAGGAAAACTTTTCCCAAATTCTTAATTAGCAAATTAGCCTAATGACTTAATATCCCACATGGGTCACCAGCTCTCATTAAAGAGCTTAGCCCAAAGAAAACAAAACTTTAGTTAAACACCAAGTAGCAGTGGCCACCTGCTACTGCATCCCAAAACATTAAAGAGAAGGAAAAAAAAGACAACAGAAGGGAATCGAAACCACTGCTGCTTGCTCTTAACCCAGCTCCAATTAAACAAGCAGCCCAAAGTATTGGTAACATTTTTTTTAAAGGAAGAACCAATTAATCTGGCCTAGCCCATACAACCAGACCTGGCCCGTAAATCCTAATTCACATCCAAAAACTTAACAGCACACTCAAAAACATAAGTTAGCAGAGCAAAAATTGAAGGGGGAGAGAGGAAGTCTAGCTGACCAAAACACAACTCTCCCTCCACCCCAAATCAAAATTCCTATAATAAACCCTAAATAATAGAGAAAGGGAAAGGAGGGTCGAAGCTCACTGTGGGGGTGCTCGCCCGCGGCGTGACGCTGGTGGCTCGCACCAGCAGAGGGGCGGATCGGGGTCAGGTCTGTGCAACGTTGGTTCGAAGTCGCGGCAGGGTGCCGCTGATCGGGGTGGCGGCGACGGATCTGCAGCCCAGGTGGAGGCGGGGATCTGGCCGCAAGGGCGATGGACGGGGTCACCTTGCTCGGTGAGGCCTGCGGTGCGAATGGGTTAGGTTTCTTCTCTCTCTCTCTCCTATGGGTTGTTTTGGTGGTGGTGGCGTGGTCGAAAAGTCGAGGGAGTCGGACGCTAGTGGTGCTGTGGTTGGCTTGGGGGTTTGGTGTTCTCTTCTTTCTTCCTATGTTGGTGGTGGTGTCGAGGCTGTGGGGTGATGGTCGGTGTGGCGGTGGAATGGTTTGGCGAGGAGGTGGGGTGAGAACGGTGGTTGTCGTGGTGGCAACTGTGATATAGGGGACGGCCGAAAGGTCGAGAAAATGGTGATGGATTGATGACAATGGTGGTACAGCACTGGTGATGTGGTTAAGGTGGCATTACGAGAGTTGGGGCTGTGGCTAGTGTGTTTGGACGGTGTTGCGGAGTGGTGGTGGCGATAGGAGGTCGGCCAGGGGTCTGGCCAGGGAGTCGGGGTGGATCGGGATGGAGAATGGCCGGGAGTGTAGATGGACATGGCGGCTGGTAAACGGGGCTCGGCCAGCATTGGCCAGGGGCAGCCGTGGAGGCATGGTCGGCTAGGCTTGGGGGTGACGGCTGCTAAGAGTAGAAATTAGGTTTCTAGGAAAGTTAAGATGTAATTTTGGAGAAATGTGCTATTTATAGGGTGGTGAGGTGAAACCCTAAGGTCTCGTTTGGTTTGCGGAATCTCCCGGTTGGGAAAGGAAAGTGATTACTTTCCTATGTTTGGGTGTCCAAGGAATTGAGGAGAAAAGAAAAGTGATTCCCAATGGAAGGGAAATTAGGAGGGAAAGTGATTCCATCCATCCAAGGAAGGAATCACTTTCCCACATTGAAGTATTCACTTTCCTTTCCAAATTCCTTAGCATTGCCAAACATCGGAAAAGAAAATCAATAGAAATTAAAGTTTCCCAAAGGAAAGGAAATGACAAGGAATTGATTTCATTTCTCTTCCATTCCGCGAACCAAACGAGGCCTAAGGGTAAATGTAAATGTAATAGTAATTAGGAGAAACTAGTGGAAGAATACTAACATACTAATCACTAAATGCTAACTTCTAAAAATTATTATCTGTTGATTTTAATTTGTTAAATAGTACTAAACTAATTACTAATTATTAAATAATTAATCTAAGTATTAGTATATTAGTAGTTGTTTAGCTAATCACAAACGTTATTGGAAACTATATGGTTTAAATAGAACAAAAGTATATTTATTTATGGTAACTTGTTAACAAATATTACCCTTATGTAAAAGTAATTATTATTACTTTAGAGAAATTCATAAAAAGGACAATGATTTATTTAGGACAAAACATCTTGAAAATATAGTTTTTTCCAAATTCAAGACCAAATAAACACTGATAGCATAATATGATCGAAAATATATCGTATTCACAATTTCAAAATTTTTAGAAAATCCAGAGATTAGAATAATACAAAAATTTCAAAAAAAATCCAGAAATCAGTTAACGACGGTTACACTAGTGGAGGAGGTGTACATGGAGATACCACCAGGATTCTGCACTAATCAGACAGTGGGCAAGGTCTGCAGGTTGAAGAAGTCCATCTATGGACTGAAGCAGTCTCCGCGAGCGTGGTTTGACAGATTCAGGAGGGCGATAATAGGAATAGAATATCGGCAGATCAATGCTGATCATACTGTATTCTTCCGTCGGAGTGGAGGCCATATCACCATGCTTGCGGTGTATGTGGACGATATGATTATCATAGGAGATGATGAGCAGAAGATTACCCGACTCAAGGGGAAGCTTGGCAAGGAGTTCGAGGTAAAGGACATTGGCCTTCTTTGGTACTTCCTTGGGATTGAGATTGCTCGAGGAGCAGAGGGGATTGTTCTTTCTCAAAGAAAGTATGCGCTGGACCTTCTCACGGAGACCGGGATGTTGGGATGCAAACCTGCAGCGACGCCGATCGAACTGAGATTCAAGCTGAGCGATGAGGCTGGAGAACCAGTTGATTGGGATAGATACCAGAGTCTAGTGGACAAGTTGATCTATTTGAGCCACACACGTCCTGATATCTGCTTTACAGTAAGTGTGGTGAGCCGCTACATGCATGATCCACGGAAGGGTCATATGGATACAGTATACCATACTCTAAGATACTTGAAGGGTGCCCCCGAGAAGGGACTGATATTCAGGAAGAATAATCATGTAGACATCGAGGGCTACTGTGATTCTGACTGGGGTAGCATTGCTGATGACAGGAGGTCTACCTCGGGATACTACATATTTGTAGGAGGCAACTTGGTCTTTTGGAGGAGTAAGAAGCAGTCAATGGTAGCCAGATCGACAGCTGAAGCGGAGTACAGAGCTATGGCCTTGGGAGTTGCAGAGCTGCTATGGTTGAAGAATATGCTGGTGGAGCAGAAGCTAGATCAAGGAGCCAAGATGAAGCTGTGGTGTGACAAACAGTCAGCTATTAGTATCGCCAACAATCCAGTACAACATGACAAGACCAAACACATCGAGATCAATAGGTTCTTCATCAAGAAAAAGTTGGATCGTGGACTACTGGAGCTAGGCTACGTTCCAACCAAGGATCAGGTAGCAGACGGACTGACCAAGAGACTTAGCTCTGGGAGCATGGTTAGAGAATTTGAGAATATGGGCTTAGTGAATATCTTTCGCCCACCTTGATGGGGAGTGTTGGTATATTTGATATTAGAATAAGTATATTGGAATATCTTGTTGGTATATTTGGTATGACAGAATATGCCACAGGATATTCCACAGAGGATTTTATGTAATGAGGAGGATTGTAAGGCTATATATAGCCAAAAGACTATCAATAAAAATTATCACAAATATTCAACATAAACTAAAAGAAGAGGGTTCCATGTCTTTCGTTATATAGTCCAACATCCTAACAAATATTGATTGATCCTGCATGGGAAATAGCACAACGAATGGACGATCTTATGTCTCCTGCCACCTAGCACTTTTTTGTCTTTTTGATAAGTTGGGTAGTGTACATTCTCTTTTTATTACACACATTATCATAAGTCGAACATTGCAACTCATCCTAATTTTATCCTGCATGGAAAGAGCACAAGTCATTCATTTTGACCTATCTTTTTACTGTTTGAATAGTGTGTATCATCCTCTCTCTGTGTTGCGCATAGTTTGATGTATTATATCTCTCTCATCGGCCGACTGATATATAGAGTGCATACTTACAGATATTGGTAGATCACATTTGGTTTACAGAATCAGAATCTTGGAAAAAAAAAAGTTATTTATTTTCTGAATTTGAATGACATGAAAGAGCACGAAAGTAAAATGGTAGGAGGAAATGGTTTCCTCTACCCAACCTAAGTTTCACTTTCCCATTTATTATAAAAATTTAGGGCTAAACTATGTCTACTCAAAGATGTATTATGACTATATTCCTTGGTATATTCAAACATCGAAAAAAAAAATTATGTGAATTACAATTTCACATATCTATAAAAAGAGAAAATAATTTATTTATTTATTTTCTTTTTTTCCTTTCTTTTATGCAAGCCAAACAAGACCGTAGAGTGCATCTTATTGTTTGCAATTAGTAACATCCACTTCATTTTTAGTATAATTGCGTCGACTATAATTGCAGGCAACTAACTTCCCACGTGAATCTCAGTATCGCATAGAAATAGTAGTGTGTCAATTTAATGCTCCAAATTATATACATACAACAGTCATTATAATCGGCTCAATGATGTTTGGATAGTTGAAAGATTAATTCAAGAACAATAGGATCTTTGCTTTCATGCGTTGAAGCTTTTTTTTTTCCAAAAAGAAAGCAGAAGCTCTTCTTACGGCTCGGTCACCATTGACTCTATTTATTATTATGATAAATTAGTGTCTTGAGATGTCAATCTAAGGTCTTAGTATCTAATCACATTTGTTGCTTATACTTTCGCATCCCAACGTCGGTAGGGATTTCGATACTAAGACCTTAGATTGACATCTCAAGATGACTGGCAAGAAGAGATGCAACGAGAATTAATTTCAAGACATTATCTGCTAGCACACCGAGTGTTGGTGCTCTTGCTCCTTGACATGAAGAGAGCTTGCTCTCAACATGCTTTGTAAAGTTTAGTCCCACATTGGAAAAGCACCATAAGTTATCTCAACATATATATGAGTATGTGTTGTTGGGATATGCACATGGGGTGGTAACCATAAGGAGGGAACAATGTGGGTGATTTTACTAAGAGGAAAATAATTAATTTTAACAAGGACGTAAGTTGATTTTTGTTGTGCGGGCTCGGACCCGACACGGACTCCAGGTTGTCTCGTGCATGCACGAGAGTGTTCGGGGGGGAGGCGTGGGCTAGCACTCTCCCACATCAGATATGAGAGATGGTGAGGTCTCACTCCACTCTATAAATAGAGCCCCCTTGCCTCATTTCCAAGATGCACCAAAGAAGAGAGTTAAGGGAGTCCGTAAAGTTCAGGAAGCCCGTTCAAGTCACAAATATTGACTGACGAGCGTTCCAGAAGTTCTCTTAAACTTGCTGGTTCCTGGAAGCGGATCGTATAGAGGCGAATCTTGCTTTGAACAACGGTATTTTTACACCCCAGCAGATTTAATCCTCCTCTTCTTCTTCTTCTTCTGTTTTTCTGTAACTCGTTCTTCAGGTTTTAAGGCACCTACTGAGTAGGGAGGCCTAACTTTGTTCTTGAGATCTATCTCATTTGTGGCACCTACTGTGTAGGCTTGCTAAACTCCTCATTTGTGGCACCTACTGTGTAGGCTTGATGAACTCCTGTTTTCCATCTATATCCATGCCTCGGGACTAACAATCTCAAACAAGATTAGTACGATGGAAAACGTTAATGTTTCACTCCTCCAAATTGACTACTACAAGTTGGAAAAGTTTGATGGAGAGCATTATCAAGTCTGGAAGAGGAATGTCTTTCTCACCCTTCAACTCCGAGACGTTGACCACGTGCTCTTTGAAGAGGAACCTATTGTTCCAGATACTGGGTCTGTTGCCGCTGTAACTGCGGCTACTAAACTTCAGGCCAAATGAAGAAGGAAGAATAGCATTTGTAGGCTTCTGATCCTAAATGCTATGGAGGATTCCCTGGCAGAATTCTACTCAAAGAAGGATAGTGCCAGAGAAATATGGGAGTCTGTGGAAAAGTTGTACGAGGAAGACAAAAACAGGAGCAAGATATTTTTCGTCGAAAAATATCACAAGTGGCTCTTTGAAGACGAGAAGGCGATGCTTCCTCAAGTGAAGGAGTTTCTGAAACTTCGTCAGAAACTGGACGATGAAAAGATGCCCCTCGTCGACAAGTTTGTCGTTGGAGGGATCGTCTCGAAACTTCCTGCTGGATGGAATACGTTCTATACAAGAATGCATCGAAAGAAACTCGAGATCAGTCTGAAAGATCTCTTGCAAGAAATCCACGTTGAGGACGAGATGCGTTCTCAACAGAAGATGGACGCTTTGTCCAAACAATTGGCCGAGGACAATCTGGTACAGACGAGAGACTCCAAGGAGAAGCATGCGGCTTCTCACCACAAGAAAGACTTCACTAATCTGAAAGTGAAGGGACCGTCTTTCAAACAGAAGAAGCCCAAGTCCAATGTGACTTGTTTTAACTGTGGCAAGAAGGGCCACTACAAGAGTGAATGTAGATCCAAGCCCAAGCAGTCACAGCAAGGTGAGCCTAATAAGGTTTCATTGATTACTGACGGTATTGCTATAATTGCTCAGGTTACTTCGGTGGGGGCTGACTCTGACTCGTGGGTAGACACTGGTGCCACCTGCCATGTCTGCTCAAGCAAGAAATGGTTTACCACATACCAGCAAACCTCTGAGAAGGTGATGGTGGCGAACCAGGCACAAGCTGAAGTTCAAGGGATCGGGATGGTAGAGCTGAAGCTGACATCTGGTAAAACTCTGACGCTTCAAGGTGTGAATCATGTTCCCGTGATTGCCAAGAACCTGATCTCTGAAGGCCTGCTCTGCAACGCAGGCCTGAGGATGGACATCAATGCTGGCCAGATGGTGATGTCCCTGAAAGGAATGTACTTCGGAAAAGCTTTCTATATCAAAGGAATGTTTAAACTCCAGCTTGTAACCCAGTCAGAGAACATTAATACAATTTCCAATTCTGCTTATACTCTTGAGTTGTGGCATAATAGACTAGGACATGTCCATTGTAAAAAGATAAACAAAATGTCTAGTCTAGGACTTATCTCCAAATGTGGGGAAAAGGTGGAGAAATGTGAAGTGTGTGCTCAGACTAAGATCACAAGAAAACCCTTTCATCAGGTCAATCGAAGCACAGATCTTCTGGAGTTGGTGCACTCCGATATCTATGACTTCAAACAATTTTCCACGAAGCCCAGGATGAAGTATTTCATAACCTTCATCGATGACTTCTCAAAGTACGCGTTCGTCTACTTGATAAAAATAAAAGACGAAGCATTCGAGAAGTTTAAGGAGTTCAGGGCTGAAGCTGAAAGGCAAAGTGGACAACAACTCAAGAGGTTGAGGAGTGATCGAGGGAGAATATCGATCTCATGATTTCACATCGTTCTGCAAAGAACATAGAATCATCAACGAGACTACTGCTCCGTATTCTTCTCAGTCCAACAGAATAGCAGAAAGGAAGAACAGAACGTTGACAGAGATGATGAACTCAATATTGTTAACTGCGGGTCTTCCAAAGTGCTTTTGGGGAGAAGCTGCATTGACGGCCACATTCATTCTGAACAGAGTGCCGTATGCAACTTCTGATATTAATCCTCTTGAACTCTGGTTCAAAGTCAGACCCAACTTGAATATCATTCGAGTGTGGGGGTGTCTAGCATACGTAAAACTTCCGGATCTGAAGATTCAGAAACTCGGAACAAGGACTACGAAGACGATCTTCTTGGGGTATGCCGAGAAGAATGACGCTCGAAGATTCCTTGACTTGGAGTCTAACCATGTCATCGAATCTCGTGATGCGGAGTACTTTGAAGACAAGTTTGCAAGGCACAAAAATATTGTCCTCGCAAATATTTTGGAGAATAATGATGGTGCAAAGGAAGCTGAGGTTTCCAACGATGTCGTAGTCCAAGAAGAAATTGTTGTTGATGAAACAACGTTTGAACCAGAACTCGAAGAGCCGTCAGCCAAGCGAGTGAGGAGACCAAAGGACTTCGGAGATAACTTTGTCACCTATCATGTAGAAGCAGATCCGCTTACCTATGATGAGGCGATGAAGACCAGAGATGCTATCTTCTGAAAAGAGGCAGTGAATGACGAGTATGACTCTATCACCTCCAATAACACATGGGTGTTAGTAGATCTACCTGAAGGAGCAAAACCCATTGGATGTAAATGGATCTTCAAGAAGAAGATGAAGGTAGATGGAACTATTGACAAGTTCAAGGCCAGGCTGGTAGCCAAGGAGTTCTCTCAGAAACAGGGGATGGACTACTTTGACACATACGCTCCAGTAGCGCGGATGACCACCATCACAATGTTAATTGCTCTAGTAGCAATACATAAGTTGGTGATACATCAGATGGATGTAAAGACAGCATTCCTGAATGGCGAGCTGACCGAAGAGATATACATGCAACAGCCAGATGGATTTGTCGTCAAAGGTCTTGAAGACAAAGTCTGCAAATTGGTGAAATTATTGTACGGTTTGAAGCAAGCTCCCAAGATGTGGCATGAGAAGTTTGACAAAGTTAATAGATCAAACGGCTACAGAGTTAGCGAGACGGACAAGTGTGTTTACACAAAGTTCGCTGATGGAAGAGGAGTCATCGTTTGTGTGTACGTGGACGACATGCTAATCCTAGGAACGGATATAGGCAATGTCACGGAGACAAAGAAGTTCCTCTCAACCAAGTTCAATATGAAGGACTTGGGGGATGCATATGTCATCTTGATAAAGAACATCCGCACAGACACTGGAGTAGCGCTGTCACAATCTCATTACATTGAGAAGATGCTCACACACTACGAGTATCAGGATCTTCCAGGGATCGATACGCCATACAGGTGTGATCAGAAGGTGAAGCAAAATTCGAGAGAAAGCGTCAGGCAGCTGGAGTATTCTAGCGTTATCGGGAGTTTGATGTACGCAACTACTGCCACAAGGCCTGACATAGCTTTCGTCGTGGGAATGCTGAGTCGGTTCACAAGCAACCCATGCATTGAGCATTGGAAAGCTGTGAAGCGGGTGATGAGATATCTCAAGAAGACTCAGACATATGCACTGCACTACGGCGGGTATCCGACAGTAGTGGAAGGCTTCAGTGATGCTAGTTGGTGTTCAGAGGTGGAGAGCGAGAGATCCACAGGTGGATGCATCTTTTCCTTGGGTGGAGCTGCTATATCGTGGAAGTCGAAGAAGCAGACTATACTCTCTCGTTCCTCCATAAAATCTGAGTTCTATGCACTAGAAGCTGCAGCAGATGAAGCAGAATGGCTTCGGGAGCTCATGTATGATCTTCCAGTGGTTGGAGCTCAGATACCGGCGGTACCGATATACTATGACAACCAGACGACTACAGCAGTAGCATCAAATGAGCTCTTCAACAGGAAGAAGAGAACTGTGCGGCTGAAGCACAGAGCAATAAACGATCTCATTAAAAGAGGAACTATTGCTGTAATTGATGTTCGGAGTCAGGAGAACCTGGCGGATCCGTTCACAAAGGGCCTCAAGCGCCAGCAGGTCGATGACACAGCAAGAAAAATGGGCTTGAAGGCATTCTGATATTGTATCTGTGTAATCCTACCATAAAGTTTTATGTTATTAGTTCAAAGAAAAATCTACTAGGCATCTAGCTTTTGGTTCAAAGGAGGACCACTGATTGGGAAAATATCATGTAACAGTGTGTACATAGTCCTGAGGGACATGGAAGGGATACGGACCCATAACCACTGTTGTCTACTATAGTTCTCTGCGGAGAACATGTCCTGTGGAGAGGATGACTTAAATGCCTTAATGAGTTCTCAGACAGAGTGAATGTCTGTTGTGCTTTAC
Source organism: Iris pallida (assembly GCA_029216955.1). Classification (NCBI taxonomy): domain Eukaryota; kingdom Viridiplantae; phylum Streptophyta; class Magnoliopsida; order Asparagales; family Iridaceae; genus Iris; species Iris pallida. The sequence goes on along the minus strand of JANAVB010027598.1, from coordinate 4,992,664 downwards.
AGGAAGCACGGTAGCGCAGCACTACAAAGGAGCTCATTGACTCCATGCTACAGTGGGGGTGACACCACAATGAGGTTCCCAGGTAGGGGTAATGCCTCGGCTTAGCAAGCTATGTCACTGCGACCTAGCACCGCTTATAGGCAGGTAGCCTAATGATGTATATTATAAATGAAGAGTGGTAGACAGCACTACAAAGAGGCCAGTGTCCTCATGTTACAGTGGCATGACACCACGAAGAGGTACCAGGTAGGGTAAAGTCTCGGCTTTGCAAGCCATGTCATAGCGGCGTAACACCGCACGGAAGCGCAAGGCTTCTGCTGGGTAGTTTGGCACTACAAAGAGGCTTGTGACCTCATGATACAGTAGTATGACTCTACGATGAGGTACCCAGTTAGGGATAAAGCCTCGGCTTTAAGCCATGTCATAGAGGCGTAGCACCGCACAAAAGCTGTCACCCTCACTTTTCACAGTTAGGGGTAAAATGGTAATTTTCTATTTTATAATATTTTTTGGGAATTTTATTTCATGAATATTATTATTTAATTATTATAGGAGTCGGGTTCGAATTTTGTCGCATTCCGAGTTAATTCGGGACCCCGGTGAATTTCGACTTGAGCTGTAATTAGCCTGTTATTTAACCATGGCCCACCACACTAAACTTTTAGGTTTAGGAGTTTGGATTAGTCCCCCATGAGTAATTAAGTTTAATTATGATTTTTATTTATTTTTAGCAACTTCCGAAACCCATTTTTGAATTTATTTGCATTTAGGCTAGTGTAGGGGCAAACTTGTAATTACAAGTGCCCCTACCTTTGACCACCATGGCTGGTCATATAGTCCACCCCTCCACCTCTCATTTCTTCACCACTAAGTTTCCTTCCTCTCTCTTCATTTCTTTTCTTTCCAACTCCTTCTTCCTCTTCCAAATCCATTTTTAGGTATGCTTTTAAACCCTTATTAATTCTCCTATTTCATTTATTCTTTCACATAAATTAGAGAGGGGATCATTCTCTACAAGTTGACCCTAGATTTGTTAGGTTCCCCTAAAATCTAGTTTAAGGATTTATTAGGATTTAATCATTTTGAGAGTGGTATATATATATATATATATATATATATATATATATATATATATATACGTGTGTATTTATGTGTGTGTATTTATATATGTATTGTGTGTGTAGAGGAGGGTGATAGTTGTGTCATGAGAGTGTGTCCATGTGAGTGGTGAGAATGTGTGTGTTTGTGTTGTGTGAGGGTGTGTGTGTGTTTATATATATATATATATATATATATATATATATATATATATATATATATATATATATATATATATATATATGAATATGTATATATATATAGTTATGAGAATGTATTTATATATATATATATATATATATATAGATATGAGTGTAAAAAAAAAAAAAAAAAATATATATATATATATATATATATATATATATATATATATATATATATATATATATATATATAAATACACTCTCATAACTATATATATATATATATATATATATATATATATATAGTTATGAGAGTGTATTTATATATATATATATATATATATATATATATATATATATAGATATGAGTGTATAGATATATATATATATATATGGATGTGTGTATATGGATGTGTGTGTGTTAAATATATATTTAGATGGATAGATAGATATCTAGATAGATATATAGATAGATATCTAGTTATATATATATATATATATATATTTTTTTTTTTTCTAGTTATATATAGATAGATATATAGATAGATATATAGATAGATATCTAGTTATATATATATATATATATATAGATATATATAGAGATATATATATATATATATAGATATATATAGAGATATATATATAGATATAAAAAAAATAAAAAAATATAGATATATATATATATATATATATATATATATATATATATATATATATATATATATATATATAGAGATATATATATATATATATATGAAGATAGAAGGAGATGAAGAAGAATTAGGGCCAGCCACAGCAGCAGCCTAGCTGCAGCAGCAGTGGCAGGACAGCAGCTGCTGTGGAAGGAAACCCCCCCCCCCCCCCCCCCCCCCCCCCCCCCCATGGCTTTAAGCCTATTTAACCCCCCCCCCCCCCCCCCATTCCCTTTTACCTATATGTATATGTATATATATAGATATATATATATGTATTATATATGGATGGAAACGTAGAGAAGAGTAGAAGAAGATTATGGAATGAGAAGTTAGAAAAGAATTAGAAGTTAGAAGGAAAGATTGGAAGAAGTTGAAAGAATAGGAAGAAAGCTAGAATAGGAAATAGGAAATAGGAAAAAACCGAGTTAGAGGGCGAAACGGAGCTCGGAGTATCGGATTGAGTTGAAACTTGGCGTGGGGCAAGAATACGTGATTTAGGTTTTGCGGGTAGGCTCCCGGGTGGAAATCGGGGTCGTAGGGCGCCGGTATCGCGCCGTACCATTCCGTATCTTGAAATATTCAAGATACCGGCAATGGGCCGTAACATGGACTAGATGTTCATTTTACTTAGGTATCTTGGTAGATAATATATGTATAGGCTAGTACCTTACTATCCTAGGGAGCTCGGGTCAAAATACCAAGCGTATGTAGGCTAACTTGATAGTTGCCGAAGCTAGAATTTTACCCTTTTTAAGGGTAAAATAGGATATTGGCCTACGGCCAAGATATGAGTTTCGAAGTCCAAGATGGACTTGGATATGGGTTGTAGAGGTTGGTAATAGTTAGAAATAGTCGCCTAGACCTAGTCTTGACCCCGGTTGACCACGGTTGACTTTTTGGACCAAAAGTCAACTATGGGTCAACGCTTTACCCAATTTAGTCCCAATTTCCATTAGACTTGTGTAGTTGACCAAAAGTCAACTATTAGTCACCATTGACCTAGGATTGACCAGGGTTGACCTAGAGTTGACCAGAGTTGACCAGGGTTGACCAGTTGACCAAAAGTCAACTGTAGCCCAACTCTTGATCCCGTTTGACTTTCTTCGACTTGTTTTGACCTGTGATGACTGGTATGACCTAGGATTGACTTGATTTGACCTAGATTGACTTGACAGGACTTAGTGTGACTCAGTGAGACCTAGTTTTGACTTAGAAATTGCATATCATGATTAGATTAGCTTTTCTTTCATTATTAAACTATGTTTTGACTTGTAGTATCTCATCTTTAGGTCTGTGATTTCTCTGAGCGTCTGTTCACCTTATCAGCTCAGGACCACAGGCGAGTACATTCACTGATAGTTTTCATTGTCTTGATATCTACTATATCCGATTCAGTTGTAGTGTCTTACTTGATTCTCGACACGATAGTTCACGGACTAGTATACGTCGGATCCTGTCATGAGATGTTATTCCCGGATTTTCCTTGGTATATTGGTGTGTGATATCCATGTTTCATGTACTTATATAGACATTGATTTGGGAGTGGGTTGATCACCTGCTTTTGAATCCGTGTCATGACGTGCCATGTCCGGATCCATGATACTATTCGGGGATAGGGAAATTATTAAGGGTTATGTGATCAAAGCCTCCCTGTCACTATTTTGCTAGCGCCACCCTCACCTCACGTAGGGTGTAGCAGACACCCCTTGTCGGGTTATCCAGGTTGGCCGGCATGACCCTTTCCAGAGATTTTTCTGTGATTGTCGGGCCAAGTGGATAACCCTACCATGACTCCCTAGCCGATCACATATCGCTCTAATAATTCAAATCACATTTTACATTTATTGTCGTATCTTATATTCCAGTTCAATATTACTTTCTGTACTTTTCACCATGCTATGATTCGTTTACTCACATGCTCTACCTGCCTTTATACTGTACCATGATTTGAGACTAAGTCCTGTTTGAAGGAAGGGTTACAACCCCGGTCCTTGTTTGGTTTAAGGGTTGTAACTCGACTTTCGAATGGTTCCCAAGTCGCCTATATCTTTGTCTTGTATTTCATTATACTGTCTCTTATAATATTTGTCAATTCACATGGAACTGATGTTGGTGTTTGTACTTGCTCATTTCCTGACAGGATACCGTTATGATATTTTACAGATGATTCAGAGGCTGATTGCCTGACCTATTATGGGGACGGGTTAGATAGAATAGACTTGGACCGTGGCTTGTTAGTAGAGCCACTAGACTTTGCTCACCATGAGTAGCGTAGTTAGTTAGGTTTGCCTGGCCTGCGAGCCAGCTAGTACTTTTCAGTTTGTAGTATCTATTATATATTTTCTGAGACTCTGGACGTTTGTGTATAGCTCTGACTTGTGGATCTTGGACTCATTTCATGTTTTATCTATCATATTTCTTTCCCATGCTATCTACCTTAGTTTGAGATATGTGATTGAGACTGTATTGCTATGTCACCTCCATTCGGAGTGTATATACTGTACAGGTACATTTATCTGTTTTAGTCGTAGTATTTACGGATCCTATATACAGCATTCTACCGCCGATACTGCGGCGTAGGCTGGACGTAACCACGTGCTCGTGCCCCTCTTCATGGTGCGGGTCGTGACACATTTTTGTGGTGGCCCATGCAGGTATCGTGTCGCAATTAGTGCGATCTCGTAATGGTGCTCGACTTAGAGTACTAGTTACGAGCCTGCGATTAGGACGTAGGACCTAGGATATGATAGGAGTTTCTCAATCACACCTAGGAAAATTTTTCGATCTTTGATTATCATGATTACTCTCCTTGTATTAAATTAACTGTCCTTCCTTGATAATATCTTCTCATGTGCCATATTGATCTCCTTGTTTCAATTCGTCTCCAGGATGACGAAGACGCACCCGCAGGCCACTGGATCGAGTAGCTTGCCCGAGAGATCTGACCAGGCCGAGGAGGAGGTTCACGAGACTGCCCCCAGTGATTCTACTATTCTGGAGACCCAGGCAGTTGCACATGGAGGTCTACCACCTCCACCCCAGAGGGTTACGGTCGTTGTTCCGGAGATACTGCCGCCACCACCACCGATACCGACGGATACACATCACATGTTCCTTCTCCTTCAGCAGATGATGGAGACGCAGCGGGCCCAGGCAGAGGCATCGCAGCGCCAGTCGGAGGCATCACACCGACAGATCGAGATGCTGAGGCAGAGTATGGAGAACTCGCATTAGCTTGCCCTGGCAGTAGTAGAGAGAGTGGCACCGGGTACGGTGCAGGGCCCTACTGGCCAGCAGCCGAGCCAGCAGCAGTCCAGGCCGGGGGACAGTGTTAGACTTTAGGAAGATGAGCTCCAGGGACTTCTCAGGCACGGAGGGCATCTTTTATGCAGACGACTGGCTAGAGGATGTACAGCGGAGCATGGAGCTGGCAGAGCTTCCTAGAGCACTTTGGGTTTCAGTCGCAGCCAGCCGATTCTTCGACATTGCGCTGACATGGTACCGCACGGATCCTCGTGCGTCGGTGAGAGGGCTGACATGGGAGAACTTCCGGAGGCTCTTCAAGGAGAAGTTCTTCCCGGACGTGGCTCTTACAGCATTGGAGGGCCAGTTCGTGGGTCTAGTTCAGGGGAACTCGTCGGTGGACGAGTATGCAGCTGAGTTCTTCCGCCTTAGCAGGTTTGCTCCCGATATGATCCAGGATGAGGGGCAGAAGGCTCGTAAGTTCCGCAGGGGACTTATTCATGCAGTGCGCACCCGCACCTCGGGTCGCCGTGACGCGACGTTCGATCAGATATTGATGGACGCGCAGATTGCAGAGGAGGACTTCGACCTCAAGCCGAAGAAGAGCGGAGATACCATGGGGGCAAGTTCCAGTGCGGGACCGGCCAAGCGCCCCCACTTTCAGCATCAGCAGAAGCCATTTCAGCAGCAGCCTCTGTTACAGATTCAGCAGGCATCAGCACGTGCCCAGCAGCACCAGGGACAGGGCCAGAGATCGGCTACTCTGTGCAGCTTCTGCGGGAAGCCGGGGCACAATAGAGAGGCTTGTAGGAAGAGGTTGGGCGTCTGTCTATACTGCGGGGCGCCTGACCACCAGCTGAGGGATTGCCACGCTAGTGGAATCCGAAGAGACCAGGACACAGTACAGCAGGCTAGAGGAGGCCAGCAGGGGCGTGCTTTCGCCATGACAGTTGAGCCCACTCAGGCAGTAGCAGAGCAGATAGCAGGTTCCAATCTTTCGATCTCCTTTCCGCATTTGCCTTCTTATAAACTGTCTTAAAATTCGATTCTATCTGTTCTTTGATCGTTGGATGAAATTGTTCTTGTGGTGTGATTTTCTTCTGAGATAAGTCGTATGGGCTAGGTCGCCTCGATTATGAGATTTTAGAATACTCTAGGGTCATGCTAGCAGGCATAGTGAGGACATATAGTCGGATTATGGTCGTATTTCTTGGGTGTGGGAATTTAAGGTTTTCGCTGCCAAGCATGCGGCAATGCGAAAATTTTAAATACCATAATTCTAGATGTATGTACCGTAGTTGAGGACTCTGTGATTATCGTAGCCTTGCTCACTGGCATGACGGAAATTCTGAGTATCATGATGATTGGACAGACGCATACGATTATCGATTTGCATGATTTTTGTGTGTTTACTTGTTTTAATTTTTGAGGATGATTCTTTTAAGGTGGATAGACTTGTAGCACCCAGTTTCTATTTGAGAGTAATCTTAAATTTCATAATTTTAGTCATTTATTTCATGCTTGATTTTGAGATTTTAATCATTTAAATTTTAAGCCATGACTTGTGATTTTAATATTTACTATTGTTTGGTTTTAATTTCGAGGACGAAATTTCTTTTAAGGTGGATAGACTTGTCACCCTCACTTTTCCCAGTTAGGGGTAAAATGGTAATTTTCTATTTTATAATATTTTTTGGGAATTTTATTTCATGAATATTATTATTTAATTATTATAGGAGTCGGGTTCGAATTTTATCGCATTCCGAGTTAATTCGGGACCCCGGTGAATTTCGACTTGAGCTGTAATTAGCCTGTTAATTAACCATGGCCCACCACACTAAACTTTTAGGTTTAGGAGTTTGGATTAGTCTCCCATGAGTAATTAAGTTTAATTATGATTTTTATTTATTTTTAGCAACTTCCGAAACCCATTTTTGAATTTATTTGCATTTAGGCTAGTGTAGGGGCAAACTTGTAATTACAAGTACCCCTACCTTTGACCACCATGGCTGGTCATATAGTCCACCCCTCCACCTCTCATTTCTTCACCACTAAGTTTCCTTCCTCTCTCTTCATTTCTTTTCTTTCCAACTCCTTCTTCCTCTTCCAAATCCATTTTTAGGTATGCTTTTAAACCCTTATTAATTCTCCTATTTCATTTATTCTTTCACATAAATTAGAGAGGGGATCATTCTCTACAAGTTGACCCTAGATTTGTTAGGTTCCCCTAAAATCTAGTTTAAGGATTTATTAGGGTTTAATCATTTTGAGAGTGGTATATATATATATATATATATATACATATATATATATATATATATATACATGTGTATTTATGTGTGTGTATTTATATATGTATTGTGTGTGTAGAGGAGGGTGATAGTTGTGTCATGAGAGTGTGTCCATGTGAGTGGTGAGAATGTGTGTGTGTTTGTGTTGTGTGAGGGTGTGTGTGTGTGTTTATATATATATATATATATATATATATATATATATATATATATATATATATATATATATATATACACTCTCATAACTATATATATATATACATATTCACACTCTCATAACTATATATGAATATGTATATATATATACACTCTTATATATATATACATATTCATATATATATATATATATATATATATATAAGAGTGTATATATATACATATTCATATATAGTTATGAGAGTGTGAATATGTATATATATATAGTTATGAGAGTGTATATATATATATATATATATATATATATATATATATATATATATGAATATGTATATATATATAGTTATGAGAGTGTATATATATATATATATATATATATATATATATATATATATATATATATATATATATATATATATATATATATATATATGAATATGTATATATATATAGTTATGAGAGTGTGAATATGTATATATATATAGTTATGAGAGTGTATATATATATATATATATATATATATATATATATATATATATATATATATATATGGATGTGTGTATATGGATGTGTGTGTGTTAAATATATATTTAGATGGATAGATAGATATCTAGATAGATATATAGATAGATATCTAGTTATGTATATATATATATATATATATATATATATATATATATATATATATATATGAATATATATATGAAGATAGAAGGAGATGAAGAAGAATTAGGGGCAGCCACAGCAGCAGCCTAGCTGCAGCAGCAGTGGCAGGACAGCAGCCACAACAGCTGCTGTGGAAGGAAACCCCCCCTATGGCTTTAAGCCTATTTAACCCCCCCCTCCCTTTTACCTATATGTATATGTATATATATAGATATATATATATGTATTATATATGGATGGAAACGTAGAGAAGAGTAGAAGAAGATTATGGAATGAGAAGTTAGAAAAGAATTAGAAGTTAGAAGGAAAGATTGGAAGAAGTTGAAAGAATAGGAAGAAAGCTAGAATAGGAAATAGGGAAAAACCGAGTTAGAGGGCGAAACGGAGCTCGGAGTATCGGATTGAGTTGAAACTTGGCGTGGGGCAAGAATACGTGATTTAGGTTTTGCGGGTAGTCTCCCGGGTGAAAATCGGGGTCGTAGGGCACCGGTATCGCGCCGTACCATTCCGTATCTTGAAATATTCAAGATACCGGCAATGGGCCGTAACATGGACTAGATGTCCATTTTACTTAGGTATCTTGGTAGATAATATATGTATAGGCTAGTACCTTACTACCCTAGGGAGCTCGGGTCAAAATACCAAGCGTAGGTAGGCTAACTTGATAGTTGCCGAAGCTAGAATTTTACCCTTTTTAAGGATAAAATAGGATATTGGCTTACGGCCAAGATATGAGTTTCGAAGTCCAAGATGGACTTGGATATGGGTTGTAGAGGTTGGTAATAGTTAGAAATAGTCGCCTAGACCTAGTTTTGACCCCGGTTGACCACGGTTGACTTTTTGGACCAAAAGTCAACTATGGGTCAACGCTTTACCCAATTTAGTCCCAATTTCCATTAGACTTGTGTAGTTGACCAAAAGTCAACTATTAGTCACCATTGACCTAGGGTTGACCAGGGTTGACCTAGAGTTGACCAGAGTTGACCAGGGTTGACCAGTTGACCAAAAGTCAACTGTAGGCCAACTCTTGACCCCGTTTGACTTTCTTCGACTTGTTTTGACCTGTGATGACTGGTATGACCTAGGATTGACTTGATTTGACCTAGATTGACTTGACAGGACTTAGTGTGACTTAGTGAGACCTAGTTTTGACTTAGAAATTGCATATCATGATTAGATTAGCTTTTCTTTCATTATTAAACCATGTTTTGACTTGTAGTATCTCATCTTTAGGTCTGTGATTTCTCTGAGCGTCTGTTCACCTTATCAGCTCAGGACCACAGGCGAGTACATTCACTGATAGTTTTCATTGTCTTGATATCTACTATATCCGATTTAGTTGTAGTGTCTTACTTGATTCTCGACACGATAGTTCACGGACTAGTATACGTCGGATCCTGTCATGAGATATTATTCCCGGATTTTCCTTGGTATATTGGTGTGTGATATCCATGTTTCATGTACTTATATAGACATTGATTTGGGAGTGGGCTGATCACCTGCTTTTGAATCCGTGTCATGACGTGCCATGTCCGGATCCATGATACTATTCGGAGATGGAGGAATTATTAGGGGTTATGTGATCAAAGCCTCCCTGTCACTATTTTGCTAGCGCCACCCTCACCTCACGTAGGGTGTAGCAGACATTCCTTGTCGGGTTATCCAGGTTGGCCGGCATGACCCTTTCCAGAGATTTTCCTGTGATTGTCGGGCCAAGTGGATAACCCTACCATGACTCCCTAGCCGATCACATATCGCTCTAATAATTCAAATCACATTTTACATTTATTGTCGTATCTTATATTCCAGTTCAGTATTACTTTCTGTACTTTTCACCATGCTATGATTCGTTTACTCACATGCTCTACCTGCCTTTATACTGTACCATGATTTGAGACTAAGTCCTGTTTGAAGGAAGGGTTACAACCCCGGTCCTTATTTGGTTTAAGGGTTGTAACTCGACTTTCGAATGGTTCCCAAGTCGCCTATATCTTTGTCTTGTATTTCATTATACTGTCTCTTATAGTATTTGTCAATTCACATGGAACTGCTGTTCGTGTTTGTACTTGCTCATTTCCTGACAGGATACCGTTATGATATTTTACAGATGATTCAGAGGCTGATTGCCCGACCTATTATAGGGACGGGTTAGATAGAATAGACTTGGACCGTGGCTTGTTAGTAGAGCCACTAGACTTTGCTCACCATGAGTAGCGTAGTTAGTTAGGTTTGCCTGGCCTGCGAGCCAGCTAGTACTTTTCAGTTTGTAGTATCTATTATATATTTTCTGAGACTCTGGACGTTTGTGTATAGCTCTGACTTGTGGATCTTGGACTCATTTCATGTTTTATCTATCATATTTCTTTCCCATGCTATCTACCTTAGTTTGAGATATGTGATTGAGACTGTATTGCTATGTCACCTCCATTCGGAGTGTATATACTGTACAGGTACATTTATCTGTTTTAGTCGTAGTATTTACAGACCCTATATACAGCGTTCTACCGCCGATACTGTGGCGTAGGCTGGACGTAACCACGTGCTCGTGCCCCTCTTCAGGGTGCGGGTCGTGACAAAAGTGCAAGGCTTTATGCCAAGGACTCTTTAAAAGAACTCACCTAGAGTGTATGGATAGAGATACAGGCCGTCTCTTGAGGGTAAACTTGTAGACGCCCAAAATACATACACCGAAACCTGGCTGGCACATGGCCTTTAATGTGCATCCAGAAGCACAGATAACTACATTATGTGAGTGGAAAGAATTGCAGCTATGGTGCAGAATTCAAGGCTTAGTCCATTCTTGTATCATACTGTTATTTGACCCGTGCGAAAAGATTCAAGTCGTCAGCGACATCTCTCCTAATGCATGATGGACAGTTACTGTGGGGAACGCTCAACCCTAGACACATATATATGATGAGATATGTGGGGGATTGTTGGTGCTCTTGCTCCTTGACATGGAGAGAGCTTGCTCTCAACATGCTTTGTAAAGTTTAGTCTCACATTGGAAAAGCACCATGAGTTATCTCAACATATATATGAGTATGTGTTGTTGGGATATGCACATGGGGTGGTGACCCTAAGGAGGGAACCATGTGGGTGATTTTACTAAGAGGAAAATAATTAATTCCAACAAGGACGTAAGTTGATTTTTGTTGTGCGGGCTCGGACTCGACATGGACTCCAGGTTGTCTCGTGCATGCACGGGAGTGTTCGGGTGGAAGGCGTGGGCTAGCACTCGACTATGTTGATTGTGGGATGATGTAAAACATCAAACTCTATTTTAGAGTATTGGTGTTTTAGTCCCACATCGGATATGAGAGATGGTGAGGTCTCACTCCACTCTATAAATAGAGCCCCCTTGCCTCCTTTCCAAGATGCACCAAAGAAGAGAGTTAAGGGAGTCCGTAAAGTTCAGGAAGCCCGTTCAAGTCACAAATATTGACTGACGAGCGTTCCAGAAGTTCTCTTGAACTTGCTGGTTCCTGGAAGCGGATCGTATAGAGGCGAATCTTGCTTTGAGCAACGGTATTTTTACACCCCAGCAGATTTAATCCTCCTCTTCTTCTTCTTCTTCTGTTTCTCTGTAACTCGTTCTTCAGGTTTTAAGGCACCTACTGAGTAGGGAGGCCTAACTTTGTTCTTGAGATCTATCTCATTTGTGGCACCTACTGTGTAGGCTTGCTAAACTCCTCATTTGTGGCACCTACTGTGTAGGCTTGCTGAACTCCTGTTTTCCATCTATATCCACGCCTCGGGACTAACACCGAGTACATTTCGAACATTACGAATACAAAAAATGTATACTAATATATAATACAAATATCATGATTATAACTACTTGTTTTGGTGTGACACTTTTTTATCTTAAAAGTATAATTATATAGAGATAAGAACGTCATTTTACTCACCACTAACTCAAGTTTTCATAGTAATTTAAAATTATCAAAATCTCTTTTCTTGGTATTCTTTTACTAAAAATTGTACAAAGTACAAACAAGTGCACTCAAGCTAAACTCCAGTGCACCAATCCCACCAATGTCCCACTAATCCCAATGCACCTATTTTCATAATCGACCCAATAACCACAACAAAAGCCCATTATCAAAAGCCCTCCGGCTACAATTATCATTTTTTTCCCCTCCTCAAAATATGTAGAAATAAATTAACTCCACATAATTATTTTTACTTAAAATGCTATAGAAATTTGAATTTTTTTCACGTTTTTTTATTGCAATTATTTACTTGTGAAAAATCAAATATTTTTGTATGAAAAACTTAATTTAGGTATTTGATTGTCATTATTGTTCCAAAAAAATAGTTGTTTTTCATGAAAAATGATATTTTTCTATTGATTGGACTAGTTTTATTTTACACTTTTTTGAAAGAAAATAATATTTTTTGAAAAATAATTTCATGAAAATATAAACTATCAAATACTACATATTGGTGGAAGATTTGTGATAAAAATATTTTTCATGAAAAACAGCCAATCAAACAGACCCTAAATAAAAAAAAAGGCATGAATATAAAAGAAAACCATGAAAAGTGATGGAAAAAATATATGCTTTCCATGTTAAAAAAAATTCCTTAAAATTCGTTAGCAATAATCTTATGTATAAATAAATGGACCACTAACCAAAACCCATGAAAATGGAGATGCACAATGAGTTGTAGGGATGAGCATTATTAGATTGTGGACCGAGAACCAAATCGAACTGAATGTTAAAAAAAATGGTTCAATTTTGGATTTGGGTTTCAGTCCAAAATCGAAAGCCGAATAAAACTGAAATAATTATGTAAATAGTCTTAATTTTATGCATATTTTGTGATTAAAGATGTGTATATTTTTTTAATATATTTTGACAACAATAACTGTATGTATGTATTTTAAAGTCTAACTTTAGCAATTTAACAATGAATCCAATTTTGAAATACACCAATTATATGTACAAAAATTACATTTCTAATATAGTTTAACCATAATTTCAACTTTTGGCCGGTCCATTAAACAATAAAAATAGTCACCCGAACAAACCGAATCGACTATCGGTTCTGGTTATGGCTAATTTCAGTTCAGATGAAGCCGAATAAACCTATCGCTCACACCTAGAGTTGCACACCTTAACTCATTTCTTTTCAATTCCTATTTCGACCAACTACTTTTTTTTTTCAGATATGCATAACGACCAAGTCATTGTCTGAAAAAATCAAGATATTTGGAGAAGTTACACTGCACTCTTCAGATACAAGTCCTATAAATCATCCAAGCATATTTCCTTCAAAAAATAGGTTACTTCATACATTGACCTTCCATGTAAATAGTGAACTTGTATATACAGAAGGGACCAGAAAGATTGACCTCCTGGAGACTGATGCGTATCCCCCATTAATATACACATCTAAATTATTGATAAATCTGGCTCACAAATGACTTCAAATAGTTTCTCCACCAGTTTGAATGAGTAGGGGATATCCAAGCATCAGGGGGAAAATGAATCTTGGAGAGATGACGAGAAGCATGCCAGTATTATCGTCCAATGAAGTCCAAGAGGCACAGTAGTGTAGACACAATCAGAACACTCAAACAGGCTAGTAATGTAAGATATGAACGATTGCGCGCCACCAACTCACAGTAGAATCAGTTCGGATGATCCTTATGGAGCCTTTTCTAACAAGTTCTGCTCCGCCAGATTCAGAAAGCTTAGATGATGATGATGATCACAACAAATCATATAATCCGTGAAGGAATGGTTTCTTTAGACATCCTTTAGGTATCACAGTGAGAAGAATTAGAGCTGCACAGCAGAAGGGCAATACTCGATTAAAAGTTTGTGCAAGCATTTTCATTAATATTGTTTTAAGTACAGATATGAAATAGCAGAAAAGGGAGGGAAGGAGGGGAGCTTTATACCATTTCGTGCAACGATCATCCCATCGAACCCTTTCAAATAGAGCATCGTGGTAGAACGTTCAACATGGGCATTGCTTAATGCTTTCTCTCAATGAATCAATGCTCCCAACTCCGTAGCTCCTGCATGGCAAGTTGTAGCCTGGGGCTACTGTGAATTGCAACTTCATTTGCCATATTGAAGGAAAGCGAGAGGAGTTGTATGATTTTAGCTTCCATCAAAGCTTGCCTTCTATGTGCCACTGGATGCCCTGTTGCAACAATAACAGTTAATGAGGATAGAAGCGTTACCAATACCAACATACACAAAGTTCTACATCAGCCAATATATTTCAGTTTTCCATACAAGTGAACTTGAAAAACACCTTTTCGATATGCCCATGCTTGCTAAGACCACTGATTGAAATGCTACAGAAATTAGAAAGTCGTTTGAATTTGGAGGTTACATCATCCACCATTTAACGATGGACCTAAATTGAACTTTGTTACATAATCATCAATATTGCAGGAATACAGATGGATAAGGAAATGATATTGATACGGGATACAAACATTTTCAGATAGGAATAATGTAGTCACTTATATTACATGAATGCGGACACGGATACGGGTACAGACACGGCATGGATGCAGATACAATTTTCCCGTGTCCGTGCGACATAGATAATCATTCATCCACGCCCAAGTTTATAGATAAAAATAAAGGTTTCAAGTTTAAATTTATTGGCCTGTACCAAAGAGTACACTTACTCAAATATTTGTTTGTTTGTATTGATAAAGACTCGCAAGTTGATGTGGCTGCCAAAGTTAGGTTATTTGTTGGCAAAAGATAAGTTTAGAACAAATAGGTTATGAATGACAACAGGGTAGTTCCTAGTTTCCCTTGACGATCATGGGAAAAATGAAGCAAGAAATGGCCAGGGTGTCCAAAGTTTCGAGTCGTATCAAAGTTAATTTCAGAAAGATCCGAAACTCTGAGAGGAGAGGAGAGGAGAGAAGAGGAACTAGTAAATTTTGAAAAAAGTTCAATTTTCTGAGATAGGAGGAATGCAGGTAAGGAAACACCATCTTTGGTGTTAACCCCATGATGTCTAACTTGTGAAGTATTCACCAAGATGATTATGACAATTAGTTCACTAATTAATTGCTAAAAGTTGTAGTCTACCTTAAGACGTGTGCTAGATAAATTGATGATGGCACGAGGAAGGGAAGATTTGGATCTATGCTCACTAGAATAAGTTGGCAAAGGCCAAAGTTGAGATCTAGAAGTTATTCTAATTGATTTCACTTGATGCATGGGTCATACAACTCAATCCTCTGGCTGTTTTTGACACTCTCTTATTTCAGAACTAAGTTTCAGAGTTCTGGTTTCGGAGAAATAATAATAAAAGTTTATTGGAAAAAAAGGACAAATATTTGATACTTTTAGGCATAAATTATGTACTACTTGTTGTTTTCCATTAGTTTTGAATGGAATAATATAGAATATTGTTCAATCCTTCACTTGAAATAGATTTTTTATTACTTGCTTTTAAACACCATAGTCACAAGTTCAGTATTCAGGAATAATTCAGCAAGGTTGAAAAGTTCTGGGTTCGTCAGAAGTTTGGAAATTTCGGTAAATGTTCGGGAAAAGTTGGGATAAAGACTATATGAAAAATATTAATATGGCTCCCAGTAATTTCACCGTGGATGTTGAAATTGGATAACACTAACATGAAAAGTTGTAGAGATGGTGGTTTATTCGAGTGTTTATTTATAGGAAAAGTTGGCTAATACATTTAAAAACAGTTCTTGTTGGTGTTTAGTAGTGTAGAGATGGTGGTATATTTGAGCGTATTTCAAGGGAAAAATTGAGTGAAACTTGTTGATTTTAGAGATGCTATTGTTGCTAGTTTTACATTTTTACAATTGGACCACTTTTGTCCTGCATTGTAAGTGTGAAGGAGAGGCAGGTTGACCAAACATTATAAATAGGGAGGGAGGCATCTAGTTTTAAACAGGCTTGAAGATATTTTATTTTTATTTTCAAAAAAACCCAGGATCGTATCAGAAGCCTTAATGGCACTCTGTGTGCAAGCTTGGCTAATAATTCACTAATTTAAACAATAGTTCACAAATTTGTTAAATATTCACAAGTTATATATGCGGTTACTTGCCAATTTGCAAATTATTTGCAACTTATTTTTTAAAATACCTGAATTATGTGACTATGTTAGACACCATAGATTGTTCTGATTTGAACAATTTTAAGATTGTGTATGTTGTGAAGTTATAAATATACAACATTGACAAATGGTGATGGTTCCAGTGTGTCGACAAATGGTAATGGTTACACTTTGTTGAATATTATCAACACGATAAAGTATGTTGGTCAAGGGCAGATGCAGAAAGTTCAGTCAGTGGGGGCTTGGGGACGTTGGAAGGAGAAGATAATTAAGATTGGAGGAAAAATCGAGACAAGAACTATCCTTTGAGAAGAGGAAAATAAGATTTTGAAACTTTGAAGGTTGCAGATAGTATCAAAGGTTCTAAACGGTGGTAGGCGGGTGCGCGGCGGAGAGAGTCCGCCTACCGCCTAGGTGGTTGCTACATTTTGGGCAATTTTTACTAATTTACCATAGTTTTCTTTTGCATAATATGCATATTTTACTGGTGTTCCGTGCATAACTAATTAGTAGAACACGAAGATTTATGAAGTTTTAGTTTTGTAAAAGTGAACCATAGGCCCATAATGCTTTGCAAAACCTTTTGGCTAAATAATCTTGTTAGGTATTGCTCCGGCTAGGCGCCTGCATACATCGCCTCACCTCCGCCTCCGCCGACAAACCTTCGTTGGCCGCCTACTCCACCGCCTACCGCAAAGCAGTGCGGAGACAGACTGCCTACCGCCTAGGCGGCCGCCTTAACCACCATTTAGAATACTGATAGTATCCCAAGTTCATCGAATAGTGCTATAGAATTTGTTTTCCTTTTGCGCGCCTATATTAAAATTTTCTTTTCTCAAATTGAGAAGGGGCTCGAGTCCCCCATAAGTTCATATGTGGATCCACCCCTAATGTCGGTCTTTAACAAGGCCGGGCTATTGCACGGACATTGATTATTTTCGTACTTCTCTCTTTTTCTTTTATTTATTTTTTGGTGAAATGACAAAGAAAATAGAGCCCCAAATGTAGGCATCGGCCCAAAAGATCAGATATGGCCGATACATATTGGTATTGCCAAATATAAGCGAACCTTGAAGGAAACATTATTAGAGAGCATTCATGCTTACCCTATTCATATATATACCCACACACAAACACTCATGTAAATTGTGAAGTATGCTATCAACTTCGTTATTTCAGTAAATACTGGACGAACCCCTAATATTCTATTATAAAAACCTAAGATTTTTCTCTTCTTTTACCAGTTAAAAATACAGCTCTGGCAATCAAAACTGCTCGACTCAAACCAGAATTATTAAGAATACATAAGAGTCATAACAGCTCACAAAAAATCAAGACTTGACAAATAATAAATAAATCATTAAAATACAGAATTTGAGAAGTCATAACTCCCCAAAAACACAGAATTTGGGAAGTCTGCTCCTCGTAAAATAGAATAGTCATAAAAGCTCAAAAGAAAATATTTTCTATTGGAAAAGTCATTTTAGTAGGGTGCAGATTTATTGTGGCTTAATAGTCTAAAAGGTGTGCACCTAAGCGCTAGAGGCCCTCATTAAAGGGGCCTCGCCTGATGGGATATAAAGGGCTATGCCACCTTGCCTTTGCCCCTAGGCACACCTTGACAGTACTAGAAATGTGAAAGGATCCTTATCAGAATCTCAAATTCCCAACCAAAATACAGCATAGCAATCACAGCATTTAAGTCCCCAATATCCTCCTTCCAACTGATTTTATGAAGATAAACAGAAATATCGAAGATAGTGTGTGTATACCCGTGGGGGTGCCTGTGTTGGGTTGGGTGGGGGTGACACATGGTGTTTGGAGCTGATAGAAGAGGTGGAAGGAACTACGGGTTATTCGACTCTTCTAAGAAAGGAAAATGCATGGCTTGCCTTTCAGAACACAGATACCACACCGGATCTTCCATTGAAATTTGAGCAAGGAAGCTTCACTTGAGGCCTCGAGTTCCTTCAATAGGCCGTTCTCTAAACTTGCGCCAAGTGGGTTCTACACCAAACCATTTGACACTAATTGACGCTTAAGTGCCACATTCTCTTACAAAAATTCTCTTTCATTTGATCTCTTTGTTAGTTGATGGAAAAAGTTTATGACATTAACACTGAGAAATAGACTCCGCAAACTAAAATCTAGAAATTGTGCAATTACATACCGGGAAAGGAAAATATCTACAAAATTTTCTCAGTAAAATCCTTGGTGGAATATTGCATAAAACTCTTCCAAGCTCTTATCAAAGCTCAGAAGTAACAACTATTAGGAGGCCTAACAAAATATCATATATATATATATAGACATTTTACCGTTATGATTTTAAGTTTATACAGAATAACAAAGGTTTGTAAGTTGAATACAAAATTCCAACTCTGTTAATCAACTTAACATTTCAATGTATATGTAGGACCTCAGAGTAGCTTTGACTTCTATTATCAAATCCTATGGTACATACATTTCAAAAACCTACTTTTCAGCTCCGTACCAGCCAATGTAATAATAAAAAATAAGATTTTAAAAATTGAACAATTGCTATATAGAAGTTAAGCATCTAAGATTGAGCCTTTGATTACAAGAGAAAATGGAATCCACGAATTATCTGCAGTCAAATTCTGGCAAGCTAACGTCATGTATATGTAGGTTTAACCAATATGGGTGGCATATTAAGTAAATCAAAGGAACCACGGATATGATTAACAGCAAAGTGATTATCCAAAATAGATACTGACAGAAGAAGTGAAATGTTGGACATACAAACAGACATATACAAGAGCGCATGAGCGCACACGCACGCATGCACAAGGGCACACGAGCAAACACACTCATAAACAAGCATTTAGCTGTGAGAAGTATAACACGAAGCATAATGAAATCACATATGAATTTGCTCCTTCTCTCTTGCTTTGAAGTAAGTAAGTCAAATATCCTATAATGTATTATATAAATGCAGATTATTAAAAGAAAAGGAACGAGGGAGGGACTGACCATATG
Organism: Iris pallida; assembly: GCA_029216955.1. NCBI lineage: Eukaryota > Viridiplantae > Streptophyta > Magnoliopsida > Asparagales > Iridaceae > Iris > Iris pallida. The sequence continues at coordinate 4,973,293 of JANAVB010027598.1, read as the reverse complement.
GTGTACGCTATAGGAGAGTAGGAGTGCTTCATCCCACTTGTTCACTCTAAGAAGCCCCTTAATGAGGCAAATTAGCAGGGAGAACTCTGGAACATAGCCCCTCCTTGTCATCTCACTATACTGTTCAAATGCTTCTTCAACCATTGATGCTAAACAGAGGGCCTCGATCAAAGAAGAATATTGGTTCAAGCTCAAACCAACTGAAGTGGGAGTGTTCATCACCTCTTTGTGCAAATCCAAAGCTATCTCCATTCTACCAGCTTTACAAAAAGCATCAATTAGTATTGTGTAAGCAGGAGCAATTGGAACTGAGCCATATTCTGCTATCTCGTCTAGCAGACCAAGTGACGTAAGGAACTTCTTATTGAATCCTTGGATTACATTTTGGTAACCCGCTAAATATTTTGGCCAGTAAGTCTGTTTCATCTCCTCTAGAAGATCGTGGGCTTCATCCAAAAGTCCAGCCTGACAACAATGGTTTATCAAAATTCGATAGGTAATAAAATTTGGGGCACAACCCTTTGTGGTCATTTGACTAAAAAGGTCGAGGCACATGTCCACTTTACCAGCTTTACCAAAACCATCTATCATAGCAGTATAGGTTACGACGTTTGGTGGACATCCTTTCTCTTCCATCAATCCCAGAAGCTTAAATGCCTCCTCGGTCTTCCCTACTTTACAAAGCCCGTCAACCATCTCAGTGTAAGTAATCACATTAGGAGAGCAAGAGTTCTCTAACATTTTAGAAAGAACCTTCATAACAAGATCGAGCCTTCCATCCTTGAACAGCCTATCAATCAACGAGCTATATGTATACACGCTAGGAGTGTACCCTCGCCTTGACATTATGACAAAGATTTCTTGTGCCTCATCAAGTTTCCCAACCTTGCAGAAGCCATCAATCAGGGCATCATAAATGATATTGTTTGGCTCACAACCAGCAGATGACATTGCCTCCAATAAATCACGAGCTTCAACATTTTTATGGGTTTTGCACAAACCATCAACCAATGCACCATAAGTGAAAACATTAGGCTCCGGGATGTTTCCACCAGTACCTTCAAAGTACTTGTCAACATCGGTAGCCTCACAAGTGCCTCTCATTTTGTCATAGATATGGCAAGCCTTCTCAGTATCACCAGCCTTGCAAAGGCCATCGATCATAGCAGTATAGGTGACAACGTTTGGAAGGGAACCATTAACAATCATACTGTTGAAAAGCTCATTTGCCTTAGAGACTCGTCTGGCTTTAAGGTAAGCATGTATTAGTGCAGTATAAGTCACAACATTCGGCGTGCATCCGTCTCTTATCATGTCGTCAAACCAACTCTGAGCCTGTTGGATTAGCCCAACCTTACAAAAGCTATCAATTAAAATAGTATACGTGTAAACATCAGGAGTAATACCATTATTCTTCATCTCTGTAAATAAAATAAAAGCCTCTTCCATTTTACAAGCCCGGCAAAGAAAATCAATCACCTTGGAATATGTACTATTATCCGGTACGAAGCCCTTACTCATCATCTCCTTTATTACGTGTAATGCCCTATCGAACTTCCCCGAACCGCATAAGCACCGAGCAAAATTAGCGACATTCACCTTATTTAGAACAAATCCAGCATCCAACATTTCCCCATAAGCTCTCTCGGCCAGTTCTAACGTTTGCTCACTCGGCAGCTCTTTGCTCCCGCAGATCCCTCCTATGAAGATATTATATGTAGCATAATCCGGTGGACAACCACAAGACTGCATCCTTTTAAACAACTTAAAGGCGTAAGCAAAATCCCCTGAGATGCAATAAGCATTCACAAGAGATCTGAACAAAGTAGGGTTTGGATAGCAACCCTCAGTGATCATCATATTAACAATCCTCTTACACCAACCGAGCTGCTTTTTCTTGAGAAACCCTGAAAGCAGCGTACGGTATGTCACAACATTCGGCACACACGAATTGGACCTCATCCTGTGGAGGAACGACATGGCCTCCTCGAACAGAGAAGCCTCCAACAGCCCGCTAATCATCTGGGTGCACAGTACCGTGTCGAGTGCGACGTCCTCCTTCTCTACAATACCAAGCGCTTCCTCCCACCGTCCGGCCCTGCATAACGAATGTGCGAACGACCCCATTGTGAACCTGTCCAAACAGAACCCGGAATCCGACATCTCACGATGGACCAAGAACGCGGAATCCAACCGGCCGGCACCCAAGAGGACCTGGATCAGCGCATTGTACGTAGCCCTCGACGGCCTGTATCCGTAGTCCTTTAGCCGTCCGAGCTCCTCCAGTGCCTCGTTCCAGAACCCGTGCCGGCAGCACTTCCGCACCAAGACATTGAGCAGCCTGCCGAGAACCTCCCTGTCCTCCTTCCCGATCTCCGAAAGAAATTCCGGACTGACCCGGGTGGATTTCTCGAAACCCATCACGTCCAGCAACGCATCGTAGGTTCGACGGGTGTGGCAGTATCCGATTTGCCGCCCGGCCCACACGAAGAACCTCACGGCCGGTTCGGGGGCCTTGACCAGCGACAGGACCTCGACGACGAGCGCCTCGTCGAGCTTTCCCCGGAACTGCCGGAGGAACTTCTCATCAAAATCAAGTAAATTAGACCTAATCCTACTGGCAATCGAGACGGCGTCTTCGGAGAAGTTACCGGGTCGTTCGCCGGTGCCGTCGGCGGCCTTTGCTTCTAAAAAGGTGAAGTCTTTGGCCGAGACGGGGGCGTGTTTGGGCGCCGCGGCGGCGTCGAGTTCCGGATCGAGCAGGCCCTGTAAAGAGTCCCCATTGGAGGAGGAGGAGTAAAGGAGGGATTTTTTGAAAGGGTTTTGGCGGGAGAGTGTGGAGAGGAGGGCTGCTGCTGCTCGCCGTCGGCTCATGATGGGGCTACTGGGAGGTGGTGGATTATAGGGTTAGGGTTTGGAGAAATTTTGGGAAACGATTGGAGCTTTGTGGGGAGGAGGGGAGAAGCCATTATTTGGGGGGGTTTGGCAATAAACCCTAGAGAGAAGGAAGAGGGAAGGAGAGGGCGGTCAAGACTCAAGAGTAGACGTGGGCAAGGGTGTTTTGGTCATTCCTCAGGCCCGAGTTCTAGTCTGACTCTGACTGCTAGCTCTTTTCTGTTTTCAGGTTTGGTTTTGGATACAGCTTATGACTTTAGCTGGGTTTTTTTTTCCTTTTCAAGAAACGTTCCACAGGTCAAGGTGCAACTTGGGGCAGACGGTCCGGCCTCCGGCTCGGGCCTGACCCGGTCAAAATTGGTCTGGGTCGGCCTAAGTTCAGTCAACGATCCGGACCGGCCCGACTTACTAACCCAGAGGTCCGAATTGGATTGCATCTTTGGACCCGCAAGTCCGGACCGATTTGACTGTGGGTCCGGGCCAGTCAAACCCGCAGAACTCGACGGGTCCGGTCCTGTCCGGACCGGTCCAACTCCAGTTCGGGCAATTTTTTTTTTTTTACCGTTTTGAGGCCAAAAAGATCCTTTTATTCCATTTCACTTGTTATTTTTAGACCGTTTGAAGGATATTTTGGTCATTTTGCTTAAAATGACCAAAAATACTCTTATAACAACTCTTTTTTGGAGGTAAAATAGGTAATTATGCATCCAAAAAATAATAAATAGACCAAAATTTATGAAACTTATACACAACTATTTCTTTTCTATTACAATTTTTACAAGCAACCTAGTGTGAAGAGACGATTTATATCATGGATAATGATCAACTACCACATCAACCACAAGATCAGCAACCGCAACCTGCACTGCAACCTCAACACGCACCGCAACAAGTGCTTGAATCAAAATCAAAGTTTTGGCATCATTTTAGTAGAGTTTACAATAAGCGTGCAATTGGTGCATGACACCGAAAAAAGATAGTACACTAAAGTTCTTGTTGAATGTTTGCATTGTAGAAAACAATTCAAATGGGATCATAGCTTTGGTACAGGGAAGCTACGCCGACATTTAAAATCATGTATCGACATCTAGTAATCTTATATAAGTCATTAATTGCAGTTTATGTACTAGTAATCTTATATTAGTCATTCATTTTCAAATTATGCAAATCTTGTATTAGTCATTCAATTCATCTTTAATTTAGCAAATTGTTCGTGCAAATTTTCTAAATTTTATTATACCTGTATATGTTTTTTTATACCTATACATGTACATGTATTTTATGAAAAAAAGAATACATGTACATTAAATTATCATGACACTAATAAAAACTTGTTAACTTTTACTTTCTCGAAAAAAATTTAGTTAATGTTATAGCATATTTAAATTTTAATGGAAAAGATTTGTTAATAAACTGTTCACTTTTGTTAAGAAATTTTTATGTTTGTTTTTTTTTTTCCAAAAAAAAAATGGACTGGTCCGGTCCAACCCTGAACCGGCCGGACCGGGCCGGACCCAATGTTGATCGTGTTTGACTGAATTTGAGTCTCAAGATGTGTGGTGGGGCAGGCTGGGCCGACTTGGATCCAGTTTTGACCAGATTTGACCGGACATGGGGTCGGGCCGAGCTTAGCCCGAATGGAGCGGACTGGTCCGGGCCAGCCCGAAATAAATTCGAATCCAGCGAGGATCCATGGCTCAGTTTTGTACGGGCCGGGCTGAATCGAGCCGATTTTCTTGAGAAAAACTAAAAACATATAACATTAACTATGATAACATAAAATTGAGAACATAAAAAATTTGAGAACGTAAAAGTTAACAAAAATGTAGTAATGTCAAGATAATTAATTTATAAAAAAAAATCAATAAAATTTGTAATAAAATGTACAAGATGTAAATAGATATTTTATTTTAAAAAAATTGTAAAAAAAATGTACAAGTATTTTTGGTCATCCGTCGTCCGTCTTTATTGTCCATCTCCACCTTCAGTAGTGTCCTCCAAGGTGAAAGTCTAGCTCACTGATGTCGACACTTTCATCTTTTGAGATTTGAGTTTATTTTTTCGCACGAACCCAATCTTGAACGCAGATTCAAACTTCCAAGATATCCGACAATATTATGCTCCTCTTCTTGCTTAGCATCCTTGAACCTGCACTAAAACAAAATTTCGATGCTACCGTGAAATATCACATGTTGAAAGCATAGGGTACATTTTTTCGTGTCCTTTTCACCATTCTAAAATGGAAAAATAAGATGCAGATTCATCATCTTCTTTATAAGAATTTAAATATAACGACAATTTCTGAGTTGGTAAGGATGATTATTTTTGTTTCTTCCTTTGTGGTATACTCTTAGTATGTGATAATTTAGACATAAAATCAGAGCTACTACTACCAACTTGAAAGGTCGTACCAGGTCGGGCCGATACTGTCACGCCTCAGTCCCAAAAGTCACGAGACTAGTACGTGACACGGCCAGCTGGTATATATTCAAGGGTGAATCAAATCTATGAAACCCTCAAGTCATGCACGTAAGTTGTCTGTAAGGTCAAATATCATTGTCTAAAAGGTCCACTCAACTATATCTCAATCCACAAAATACTAACAACAAATAGCGAACAAAGTGAACTAAAGCTAATCAGACCGTAATGTATTGGTTCTAAAATAGATAAATATATTAGAGTGGATAGTATCCAATAATACATGTATCATGAATAAGCTAGAAAAAGTATAAAATATGCATTCGGCATGATAAATATACATTCGGCATGTATATTATGTTTCTAAAAAAATCACATTAGGCTACAGGAATAAAATAATGTTACTTTCAATAAATTATGTTTCTAAAAAATCTTTCCTTCCTGTTACAAATATTTGTACAACTTTCAGTATTTGCTTGTTGCCTTCATACTACACTGTTAAATTTGCAACCAAAAAAACAGTTTGCTTGTTGTATACACTGTCTTCAACCAAATAATTTGCTTTACCAACATATATGTTTTTTTTTTACCAACATATATATATATATATATATATATATATATATATATATATATATATATAAGGAAAACGGGATATGAGCCTATCCATAGGCTCATACTCTTATATGAGCTATTCCACGTGGCTTCCATGTGGACCAATAAAAATATAGTAACTTGAAAAAAAAAATTTAATAGATAAAAATACAATATCCCATAAAAAATTTGATAAATAATAACTTACCATATTTTTGCCTAGGAACTTACCAAATATGTTTACCAAAGAATTTAAATAGATAGAAATAAAAGGTCCCATAATTATGTTAGCGTTAATGTTAATGTTAATATTAATATTAATATTAATATTAATATTAATATTAATATTAATGTTAATATTAATTTTAGTGTTAATATTAATTAATATTATTGTTAATATTAATTTTAATGTTAATATTATTAATGTTAATATTAATTTTAATTTTAATTTTCATGTTAAATTAATTTTAATTTTAATGTTAATGTTAATATTAATGTTAATGTTAATATTAATATTAATTTTAATGTTAATATTAATGTTAATATTAATTTTAATGTTAATATTAATGGTAATATTAATTTTAATGTTAATATTAATTTTAATTTTAACTTTAATGTTAATGTTAATATTAATTTTAATTTTAATTTTAATTTGGAGGGACAAATGGCATTATTTATATTCAAATTACTTGGTAAATTTATTTGGTAAGTTCCTAAGTAAAGATATGGTAAGTTATTATTTATCAAATCTTTTATGAGATATTTTATTTACATCTATTTAAATTTTCTCTTCCAAGTCACTATACTTTTATTGGTCCACATGGAAGCCAAGTGGGATAGCTCATATAAGTATGAGCCTATGGCTCATATTCCGTTTTCCCATATACATATATATATATATATATATATATATATATATATATATATATATATATATATATATATATATATATATATATATATATATATATATATATATATATTTGCTTATTGTCTTTAAGCAAATAATTTGCTTTACCCATAGATACTAAGGGTCCGTTTGGATATGTTTTCTGAAATTTTTTTCTGAAAACAGTTTTCTGAGAGCAAGTTATAAAACTGTTTTCTGAGTATAGAGATTCTAAGTTTGCGTTTGGTTAGTTTCATTTAGAAAATGGTTTTTTTAAACAAAAAATAAAAATCTGTTTGGTAAAATATTTTTATAAAGTATTTTTTTTCATTGTGTCCATATTATTTTGTATCCGGCATTTTTGTGTGTCCACCACAGATCTGACACGGTGAGGGGTCGAGCACGAGATCGAGGCACGGTGAGGGGTCGAGCTCCTCCTCCGCCACCTCCGAGTCGAGCGCGAGGAGCAGCCGCCGCAGCCGGAGGAGGAGGAGCTTCACCCCCGTCGCCTGCGTCGGAGGGGGAGGAGGCTGTCGCCAACGTCGAAGCAGATGGGACAGGGGGGGAGGAGGAGGCTGTCGCCGGCGTCAAAGCCGATCCGGGGGGAGGAGGAGGCTGTCGCCGGCGTCGAAGCTCCTCCTCCGTCAGACGGGGGGGGGGGGGGAGTGAGGGACGAAGCAGTTAGGACAGAGGGGGAGGAGGAGGAGGCTGTCGCCGGCGTCGAAGCTCCTCCTCCTCCTCCTCCTCCGTCGAAGCTCCTCCTGCGTAGGGAGTCGTCGGCGTCGAAGCCGATCCGGCGGTCGAGCTCCTCCTCCGTCGACCCTAACCCTAACCCTAGCCCTAGGTCGACGAAGACGAGGCGAGCTCCTCCTCCGCCACCACACCCGAGCTCCTCCTCCGCCACCACACCCGAGCTCCTCCTCCGCCTACGCAGCTGCCACCCGCACCGGAGGTCGAGGCAGTCGAGCTCCTCCTCCGTTGACGCCTTGGCTTCGAGAAAAAGTTCTCTGGAGGAGGGAACCTGGAAAATTTTTGGAAAAAGAAAGAGAGGAGAGAGAAAAATCGTGGGAGAGAGGGGTTGGGGGGTGGGGCCCACTGGAAACTTTAGAAATTTTGTTTGAGAAAACAGGTTTCAGTTGCTTTCCCAAAACAGAGTTTAAACGTTGAGTTTGAAAAAAAAATTGGGAAAGCTGTTTTTGGAGTGTACATAACCAAACACATTTTTTGTCATCATTGTCGTTTAAACTCAGAAAACTGAGTTTAAACACACAACCAAACAGGCCCTAAGACTGCTAGACAATTGCCTATACTTGCCTACTGTTGCAAAATTTGTTTACAAAAAATTTTCTTAGCAAAAGTTTATTCATACTTAACTTTATTTTGCTACTGTTAACGTTTGACTATTGTCTTCGTACAGTTCTCCTCATATAAATTTTGCTACTGTTAACGGTTGAAATTGTCTTTGTATAGTTCTTCCTAATATAAATATTTGCTATTGTGAACGTTTTCGCAATTGTATCTGTTTAATTTTTGCTACTGCTAACAAAGATGTTGGTGTTTTTGTCTTTGGACTAGAAAAGATAGTCCCACATCGGCTACACCAAATGGTGAGTATCTCAATATAATGCATTGCTTGTGTTGAGGTGTGCACATGAGGTGTAGTGGGGCACAAGTTTGTGCCATGTGGGAGTATTTTTCTAGAAGGAAAAAAGATTAAATCCAACAAGGATGCAAGTTGATTTTTGTTGTGCGGACTCGGACTCGGACACGGACTCCAGGATGTCTCGTGCATGCACGGGAGTGTTCGGGGGAGTAGGCGTGGACTGGCACACTTCTATGCTGATTGTGGGATGATCTAAAATATCAAACTCTATTTTTGAGTATTGGTATTTTAGTCCCACATCGGATAGGAGAAGAGGTGAAGTCTCAACTCCACTCTATAAATAGAGCCCCTTGGCCTCCTTTGAAAGATGCACCAAGAAGAGAGTTAAGGGAGTCTGTAAAGTCCAGGAAGCCCGTTCAAGTCTCAAATTTTGACTTACGAGCATTCCAGAAGTTCTTCGTGAACTTGCTGGTTCCTGGAAGCAGATCGTGGTGGGGCGAATCTTGTTTTGAGCAACGGTGATCTTAATCACCCCAGCAAGAACCTTTTCTCTTCTTATTTCTTTCTTCTTTCTTCTCCTTCATCTGAGTTGTAACTCAGTTTTGTCCGTCTGCAACTGCGATTGCAAGAAAGAACGTGAGATTTACTTTCTGATTATTGTTGCTTTTGTAATCAGATTCATATTATAGAGTTCCTCTTGGATCTCGAGAATAATCAGAAGGTGAACGTTTGTTGAACCTCTGATCTCGACATTGAGTCTACCATCTTTGATCAATTCCCGGGACTAACAATCTCAAAGCAAGATCCTTATAGATGGAGAACTCTCGTGCTTCTCTCATCGATACCAGCTTTAACAAGTTGGAGAAATTCGACGGAGAACATTTCCAAATCTGGAAGAGGAAGGTCACCCTTAATCTTCAACTCGTGGACGTAGACCATGTGTTGATTGAGGATGAATCGACAATTCCAGAAGGAGGAACTGCCGAAGCTATTGCTGCTGCACTCGTCAAGCAGAGCAAATGGAAGAGAGAAAACAACATATGTAAACTGTTGATTCTCAATTCTATGGAAGACTCTCTGGCAGAGTCATATTCCAAGAAGGAGAAGGCCAAAGAGATCTGGGATTCTTTGGGTAAGCTATATGAAGATGATGAGAACAAGTCCAAAATCTTCATCGTCGAGAAGTACCACAAGTCCCTCTTCGAAGATAAATGACGATGCTACCTCAAGTGAAGGAATTTCTGAAGTTGTGCCAGAAGTTAGATGACGAGAAGATACCTCTCGTCGACAAGTTTGTCGTTGGAGGGATAGTCTCGAAACTTCCTGCTGGTTGGAGCAACTTCTATGCTAGAATGCATCGAAAGAAGTTGGACATTAGCTTGGAAGATCTCTTACAAGCGATAGACGTTGAGGACGAAATGCGATCTCAACAGAAGATGGACTCTCTGTCCAACCAACTAGCTAAGGCCAATTTGGTGCAGACAAGAGAGTTCAAGGGGAAGCAGGTGGCTTCTCATCACAAGAAGGACTCCACTAATCTGAAAGTGAAGGGTCCTTCGTTCAAGCAACAGAAGTCCAAGTCCCACGTGACTTGCTTCAACTATGGCAAGAAGGGCCACTATAAGAGTGAATGCAAATCCAAGCCCAAACAAGCTGAGCAAGGTGAGCCTAGCAAGGTTTCCATGGTTTCTAACATTGTTGCTATGATTGCTCAGGTCACAGCTGTGGGGGCTGACTCTGACTGGTGGATAGATACTGGTGCGACCTTCCATGTCTGCTCTGGCAAGGAATGATTCGTCACATACCAGCCAACTTCTGAGAAAGTTATCATGGCGAACCAAGCCCAAGCTGAAGTTCTGGAGGTCAGAACTGTGGAGCTGAAACTCACATCCGGGAACACTCTGACGCTTCAAGGTGTGAAGCACGTTCCGGTGATTGTAAAGAACCTGATCTCTGGAAGCCTGCTTAGCAACGCAGGCTTGAGGATGGACATCAATGCTGGCCAGATGGTGATGTCCAAGAAGGGAACATACTTCGGAAAAGCTTTTCAAACTGAAGGGATGTTCAAAATTCAGCTTGTAAACCAGTCAAATGTAATCAATGTAATCACTTGTTCTGATTATTCTCTTGAGTTATGGCATAACAGGCTAGGACATGTTCACTGTAAAAGAATTAACAAAATGTCCAGTCTAGGACTTATCTCTAAATGTAGGGGTAAGGTAGAGAAGTGTGAAGTATGTGCTCAGACAAAGATCACAAGAAAACCCTTTCATCGGGTCAATCAAAGTACAGATCTTCTGGAGTTGGTGCACTCCGATATCTGTGACTTTAAGCAATTATCTACAAAAGTCGGGATGAAGTATCTCATAACCTTCATCGATGACTTCTCAAAGTACGTGTTCGTCTACTTGCTTAAGTCTAAAGATGAAGCGTTCGAGAAGTTCAAGGAGTTCAGGGCCGAGGCTGAACGGTAAACTGGACAACAACTCAAGAGGCTAAGAAGTGATCGAGGCGGAGAGTATCGGTCTCATGAATTCACACTGTTCTGCAAAGAACATAGAATCATAAATGAGACTACTGCTCCGTATTTTTCTCAATCTAACGGAGTAGTGGAGAGGAAGAACAGAACCTTGACAGAAATGATGAACTCAATGCTGCTAACTGCGGGTCTTCCTAAATGTTACTGGGAAGAAGCTGCATTGACGGCTACTTTTATTCTAAATAGAGTGCCGTATGTAACTTCGGACGTAACTCCTCATGAACTCTGGTTCAAAGTCAGACCTAACTTGAATGTCATTCGAGTGTGGGGGTGTCTGGCCTATGTGAAGCTCCCAGATCTGAAGATTCAGAAGCTGGGGACAAGGACTACGAAGACGATCTTCTTGGGGTATGCCGAGAAGAGTGATGCTCGGAGATTTCTTGATATTGAGTCAAATCATATCATCGAATCTCGCGATGCTGAATATTTTGAAGACAAGTTTATAAGGCACAAGAACATTGTTCTAACGAACATTCCGAAGAATGATGAAGGTACAAAAGTGACTGAGATCTTCAATGAGCCAGTTGTCCAAGATGAAGTTGCTACTGAGGAGACAACGATTGAACCAGAACTCGCTGAGCCATCGTCAAAGCGAACGAGGAGGCCGAAGAACTTCGGAGATGACTTCGTCACCTATCATGTGGAAGCAGATCCGCTTACCTATGATGAGGCGATGAAGACCAGAGATGCTATTTTCTGGAATGAGGCGATAGACAATAAAATTGAATCAATCACCTCCAATAACACTTGGGTGTTGGTTGATCTACCTGAAGGAGCAAATTCTATCGGATGCAAGTGGATTTTCAAGAAGAAGATGAAAGCTGATGGAACCATTGACAAGTTCAAGGCCAGGCTAGTGGTAAAGGGGTTTTCTCAGAAGCAGGGGATCGACTACTTTGACACGTATGCTCCAGTAGCCCGGATGACCACCATCAGAATGTTGATTGCTCTCGCAGCGATACATAAGATGGTGATACATCAGATGGATGTGAAAACGATATTCCTGAATGGCGAGCTGACCGAAGGGATCTACATACAACAACCAGAAGGGTTTGTCGTCAAAGGTCTTGAAGACAAAGTCTGCAAGTCGGTAAAATCTCTGTACGGTTTAAAGCAAGCTCCCAAAATGTGGCATGAGAAGTTTGATAAAGTCATAAGGTCAAATGGCTACAAGGTCAGTGTAACAGACAAGTGCGTCTATACGAAGTTTGCTGACGGAAAAGGAGTCATCGTTTGTCTATACGTGGATGGCATGCTAATCCTATGTACGGATATAAGCTGTGTCACAGAGACAAAGAAGTTCCTCTCGACAAAGTTCAGTATGAAGGACTTGGGGGATGCTAATGTTATCTTGGGACTCAAGATCATCCGGACAGACACTGGATTAGCGCTGCCACAATCTTATTACATTGAGAAGATGCTCACTCGATACGGGTATCATAATCTTCCTTTAATTGATACGCCGTACCGGGGTGATCAGAAGCTGGAGCCAAACTCGAAGAAAAGCGTCAGGCAGTTGGAGTATGCTAGCGTCATCGGGAGTTTGATGTACGCTACTACTGCCACTAGGCCTGACATAGCTTTCGCTGTGGGAATACTGAGTCGATTCACTAGCAATCCAGGCGTTGAGCACTGGAAAGCTGTGAAGCGGGTTATGAGATATCTCAAGAAGACTCAGACATATGCACTGCACTACAACGGAAATCCACCGGTAGTGGAAGGCTTCAGTGATGCCAGTTGGTGCTCAGAAGTGGAGAGCGAGAGGTCCACGGGTGGATACATTTTCACAATGGGGCTGCTATATCGTGGAAGTCGAAGAAGCAGACTATGCTCTTGCGATCATCTATGGAATCTAAGTTCTTTGCACTTGATACCGCAGCAGATAAAGCAGAGTGGCTTCGGGAGCTCATGTATGATCTTCCAGTGGTTGGGGTACAGATACCGGCAATTCCGATATACTGCGACAACCAGGCGACTGCAGCGGTGGCATCGAATGATCTCTTCAACGGGAAGAAGAGAACTGTGCGGTTGAAGCACAGGACAGTGAACGATCTCATCAAGAGAGGTGTCATTGCAGTGATTGATGTTCGGAGTCAGGAGAACCTGGCGGATCTGTTCACCAAGGGCCTCAAGCGCCAGCTGGTCGATGACACAGCTTGTAAAATAGGCTTGAAGGCATTCTGATATTGTGTTATTACATTCCTACCATAAAGTTTTATGCTATTAGTTCAAAAAGAAATCTACTAGGCATCTAGCTTTTGGTTCAAGGGAGGACTGTTAATCAGAAGAATATCAGGAACGGTGGGTACTTGTCCTCTGTGACATGGACAGGTTACAGACCTACAACCACTGTTGTCTACTGTTATTTTCTGCAAAAAATGGATCCTGTGGGAAGGTTGGCTTAAATGCCTTAATGAGTTCTCAGGCAGAGTGAATGCCTGGAGTGCTTTACAGGAAGCACGGTAGCGCAGCACTACAAGGAGTGTAACTCCATGCTACAGTGGGGTGACTCCACCATGAGGTTCCCAGGTAGGGGTAATGCCTCGGCTTTGTAAGCCAAGTCACAGCAGAGTAGCACCGCAAATAGGCAGGTAGCCTAATGATGTATGATAATCGTAATAAAGAGAGGTAGACAGCACTACAAAGAGGACGATGTCCTCATGTTACAGTGGCATGACACCATAAAGAGGTACCAGGTAGGGTAAAGCCTCGACTTTGCGAGCCATGTCATAGCGGCGTAACACCGCACGGAAGCGCAAGGCTTCATGCTGGGTAGTTTGGTACTACAAAGAGGCCTGTGACCTCATGCTACAGTAGTATGACACTGGGGTAAAGCCTCGGCTTTAAGCCATGTCATAGCGGCGTAGCACCGCAAAGAAGCGCAATGCTTCATGCCATGACTCTTTATAAAGAACTCACCTATAGTGTATGGACAGAGATATCAGGCCGTCTCTTGAGGGTAAACTTGTAGACGTCCAAAAATTATACACTAAAACCAGGCTGGCACAAGGCCTTCAATGTGCAGCCAGAAGCACAGTTGATATCATTATGTGAGTAGGAAGAATTGCAGTTATGGTGCAGAATTCAAGGCTTAGTTCATTCCTGTATCATGCTGTTATTTAACCTATGCGGGAAGATTCAAGTCGTAGCGACATCTCTCCTAATGTATGATGGGCAGTCACTGTAGGGAACGCTCAACCCATATATTGAGATATGTGGGATATTGTTGGTGTTTTTGCCTTTGGACTAGAAAAGATAGTCCCACATTGGCTACACCAAATGGTGAGTATCTCAATATAATGCATTGCTTGTGTTGAGGTGTGCACATGAGGTGCAGTGGGGCACAAGTTTGCGCCATGTGGGAGTATCTTCCTAGAAGGAAAAAGGATTAAATCCAACAAGGATGCAAGTTGATTTTTGTTGTGCGGACTCGGACTCGGACACGGACTCCAGGATATCTCGTGTACGCATGGGAGTGTTCGGGGGGGGGTAGGCGTGGACTGGCACACTTCTATGCTGATTGTGGGATGATCTAAAATATTAAACTCTATTTTTGAGTATTGGTATTTTAGTCCCACATCGGATAGGAGAAGAGGTGAAGTCTCAACTCCACTCTATAAATAGAGCCCCTTGGCCTCCTTTGAAAGATGCACCAAGAAGAGAGTTAAGGGAGTCTGTAAAGTCCAGGAAGCCCGTTCAAGTCTCAAATTTTGACTTACGATCATTCCAGAAGTTCTTCGTGAACTTGCTGGTTCCTGGAAGCAGATCGTGGTGGGGAGAATCTTGCTTTGAGCAACGGTGATCTTAATCACCCCAGCAAGAACCTTTTCTCTTCTTCTTTCTTCTTTCTTCTTTCTTCTCCTTCATCTGAGTTGTAACTCAGTTCTGTCTGTCTGCAACTGTGATTGCAAGGAAGAACGTGAGATTTACTTTCTGATTATTGTTGCTTTTGTAATTAGATTCATATTATAGAGTTCCTCTTGGATCTCGAGAATAATCAGAAAGTGAACGTTTGTTGAACCTCTGATCTCGACATCGAGTCTACCATCTTTGATCAAGTCCCGGGACTAACAAAAGATTATTTCTTAATCAATATTCATTAATTACTACTAGACAAATGTTTTTATATATATTGTCCTTATATAAGTAGTATTTTGTTAAACAAACATTTGTTGGCTTTTGTTAACTAAGTATTTGCTAATTGCCAAATATCTGCCATATCAATAACAAATTATTATTATTGGTTAAATAACAATTGTTACTACATAGGACTGTTACCATCAATTGTTCCTTTAGAAATAGGTCATTTTTCACTAGTCTTGGATTATTCAATTTTCAATTTAGGAGAGAAAATACTTATTGATTTTGCAAATCCCTTTAATCCTAAAGTTTTAGAAGTAGAGATTTGTTTGGGTACAAGCCGAAAGGTCCTTTCTGCCAACAAGACGTAAATCGTCTAAGCGACCGGTTCTTAAGCGTTCCTAGTGGATCTCCGCTTGCTGGGATCTGGCCCCTACAGCTAACCCAACTTTATCAAAACTTAAAAAGACTAAAGGTTTTAAAGGTTTATTATCAAGATCAGTCAACTATTATTCCTGAATAATATTCACCCTTATTGAATAATATAATTTTTGCAGACTTTTAGAAATAATGACTATCAAAGAAGAAACCTTCAATGCCAAACCTTCAAAGTTCAATGGCACTTATTTCAAAAGGTGGCAGAGCCAAATAAAGTTTTGGCTAACCACTTTAGGTCTGATTTCGGCTA
Organism: Iris pallida; assembly: GCA_029216955.1. Taxonomy (NCBI): domain Eukaryota; kingdom Viridiplantae; phylum Streptophyta; class Magnoliopsida; order Asparagales; family Iridaceae; genus Iris; species Iris pallida. Next base: position 4,957,587 of record JANAVB010027598.1, on the reverse strand, counting down.
TTGATGGGTCCACGTCCATCACAAATGATTCTGATGAGAGTGAGTCTGACATAGGGGTATCCAAGTCCTCTTCTTCCACCAAACCTAAGACCCCTAAGAAAATAGACTACCACTGTTTCTGTAATAGCCACCTAATAAAATATTATTTTTATTGTCTATTTCTCTATAATTATATTTGTTAATAATTTTTTTAAAAATAATAATAATAATAATTATTATTATTATTTATCATTAATTTTATTATCATTATCTTATTTTTAATTGAACCCATTTCTTTTTCTAAAATAAATTTTTACATAAGCCCTTGTAAATATTTGCAAATTGTAAATTAACCATAACACATAATGTATACACATGTCCTCATGCATGAAGCATGAAAAAAATGGTAACTTCACTTGGGGACACATGTCTACATGCATAGAATATTGGTAAAAAGAAAAAGAAAAAGAAAAAAAAAGAAAAAGAAAGAAAAATATACATATATATATATATATAGAGAGAGAGAGGAGAGAGAGGGCTCCCAGCCTCTCACCTGCACCCTCTCCTTCACTCTCTCGGTTCCCTCTCTCTCTCTCGGCACTCTCCTCCTCTCCATCCCTCTCACTCTCCTCATCTCTCATTCTCTCCATCACTCTTCCTCTCAAACCCATCTTTATAGCAGTTCGGACCCGGATCCGTGCCCGCGCGCGGCCGATGCCCCGACCACACCCGCTGACCGGCCGGCCCCTTCACCACCGGCGGCTCCCGGCCGGTCGGCCCCCTCCTGGCCGTCGGTCACCTCCACCACCATCATCATCTCCCTCTCCATCTCTATCATCAAAACCTAAACCTAACCCCCTTTTCAAAAAAAAAGGAAGAAGATGATGAAGAAGAAGGAGAAATTGAAGGAAGAAGAGATTGGATAAGTCTCAAACCTATTCCCCAAATTCAAATCCCTAATAGTTCCAAGGCAAGCCCTCCTTCCTTGAATTCATTTTCCTTTTAAATTTTTGTCATTTTAATCAAGAAATTAGATTGTGTCATTTGATTTGGATGTTAGGACTAAAAGACGTGTCATGTCCCGCTCCTAGAATATGACGAGCCGGGTACGTAACAGCATCCCCAGGCTACGCGACATACGAATACTCTAGTACCCATATTCGCGATTGTCGCCCGTAAGGTTCTAGGATAGGTTCATTTCAGGTCATCCTTGCAAAATAAAATTAATATTATTCAAAGGACATTCTGAAACTATAAATTTGAGATGGATTATTCTATCCAATACAACTATTAACCTAATATAATTATATATTTATATACCTGAATTGATGATGAGAAGATCTGTTTTCAATATAATTGCCTCCAATCGTCCCATCTCGTTCTTGTTCTCCAGCTTCTCTCCAATGTACAATAGTAGCTTCTTGGTCTACAAATCTAGTGAACAATACTAGGTCGTCAAACGACATGCAAGCCCTCAGTCAAGGACGAGTAAATAAAATAAATAAATTGAGAATCTCTGAGATGATCGGATTCTCAGAATTCCAAAGTAAAGAGATTAAGAAATTAATTCAGATGGATTATAACGTTAACTTAAAATATGACTCTGACTAGATCTTGTTCTAGTGAATTTCCTCAGTGTTTGTCTTACGACTAAATCCTAATAATTCATAAATAACGACTACCGTCACAATCACAACAACTTAAATTCACTACCACAACCATAGTCAAGTTTCCTATATGATGATGCAGTTTAGAGAACACATTTGGATCACGATCACCCTCTATTTTCTCGATAATAATCCCATTTACCCGGGACCAGGTGGTATCTGTATTGGGTACGGCGCCTTAGATCCGACCCCTCCACATCTTATGGAAAATTTGTATGCATTAACTTTTTAAGTTCCGTTTTATTTTTGGAATTTACTGGACTGTTCGCTCACCAACAGAATAATCCATCTCAAATTTATAGTTTCAGAATGCCCTTTGAATAATATTAATTTTATTTTGCAAGGATGACCTGAAATGAACCTATCCTAGAACCTTACGGGCGACAATCGCGAATATGGGTACTAGAGTATTCGTATGTCGCGTAGCCTGGGGATGCTGTTACGTACCCGGCTCATCGTATTCTGGGAGCGGGACGTGATACGTCTTTTAGTGGTGGCCCATGCAGGTCACGAAAAATAGAAAACCTAGGATAGGATGCAGGTCTCGAAAATTAGAAAACCTAGGATAGGATGTAGCTTTAGATTTCAAGAAAACCTATGTAGGTTGAGCTATATACCCTAAGATATACTCTTAGAAGAAGTCTACTTATCCATAGACTATGTTTCATTCCGTTTACCCTATAGATCCTTACCTAATAGATTTCTTATAGTAATTCCACGTAGTTAAGAATCCTAACCTATGACTGCCATTAAGGATGTAGATAATATTCAGGAAACCATGGGTAGTATAAGGATAGATATGGCTCGAAAAATTTAGATCAAGTAACTCATAGATAATTAGACGAGTATTTTTACTAGAGTAGCCCATAGAAGGATTTCAAAAAGTTCTTTAATGGACCTTGAATTTCGTATCCTTAGCGAACTTAGAATTCAGATTTATCTTGATATTATATATATTAGAATAGTAAAGAAATAAGGATCACATAGCCAACAGGCTAGATATGATCTAAGGTTTTATTTAGATTGTATTTAGTATGTTGGGGGATGAGCATATATATATGGGTAACTTAGAAGAAATATTGGGTAAGTTAGTAATAATAGTATTTTGTTTAAGATACATGCATAAAATATGTTACATATAATATTGTATATAGCTTCTAAAGTATAGTTAGACTCCTCAGTATTTTGATCTTATCCCTTCCTAAATCTTGACTCGTCCCCTTCCTTATCAAATTTCATATATCTATTTTCACAAATCCCCAACTTTTCTCGAAAGTCTCAATTTTTTGTTCCATCCAAGGTTTGTCGATTAGAATTTATAATTGTATCTTCTCTTTTAAATCCAATTTTGTTCTAGTAGTACACCTGAGTTTTGGGAATCGTTTTCCATCTAAATATCTAGATATACATTTCTCATTAAATGTTCATTGGATTTCTTGTAAAATAATATTTTTATTGGACTTTTGTAATTGAATTTCCTGTGAATGAGTACTTATTTTCTTATGTGTCAAGAACCCGATAATCTATTTACTGATTTGACAAGACAGTGAGACCACCTGCAGTCAATTAGATTGAATCATGAAAGAGAAGTGAAGTTGTTGCAGCCATTCGGACTGGCCATCCAAATTGGCGAGGCACATATTCTCGAAACATGATTCAAGAATTTAATAAATTTTCAGGGATCAAGACATAATTTTTTATAATGAATTTGTGAACTTGATATTCGAATTTTGATTTCATTTTACCTTGATTTGGAATTTGAAAAACATCATTTAAAATGACATATAGTGCTTTTGATAATATAAATATATGAGTTTATCTTATGTTATAATATTATCTATTAGTTTTGATACCATGATAAAGTAACGCTGGTGATATCTAGAAAACTTGAAGATTAAGTATTGCTTTTTGAATATATTTTGGATTATTAAGAATATAATGATCTGTAAAGCTACTTCACAATCATAATTCCTATTCATTCTATGGATATCAAGGAAGAGGTAGTAAACCTTGATAGTGAAATGGTATCTTTGTTGCAGCCATATGCGCAATGGCGAGGCACAAGATTACTATATCACGCCAAAAAATGGGAATAAGGAATATGATTTTGAATTCAAGGACCATACATGGTTATGGGTTGAAATAACATTGCATCTGACTATTTTATTTGATTATATAGAATTTCAAGAATCTTGATGATTTCTAGTATTTCCGAATGGTCCTTATTTTGCGAAGCTTTTGCTAAATAAGTTTCAAAATATTTGATTTATTAATTTAATAAACTAGTACATCTCTGTAAGGTGAGTAGAATATCTTGTTTCTCTCTATAATTATTTTAAAGAGTTTATCTTCAAATTTTAAATTTCGAGGACGAAATTTTTGTAAGGTGGATAGAGTGTAATAGCCACCTAATAAAATATTATTTTTATTGTCTATTTCTCTATAATTATATTTGTTAATAATTTTTTTAAAAAGATAATAATAATAATTATTATTATTTATCATTAATTTTATTATCATTATCTTATTTTTAATTGAACCCATTTCTTTTTCTAAAATAAATTTTTACATAAGCCCTTGTAAATATTTGCAAATTGCAAATTAACCATGACACATAATCTATATACATGTCCTCATGCATGAAGCATGGGCAAAATGGTAACTTCACTTGGGGACACATGTCTACATGCATGGAATATTGGTAAAAAGAAAAAGAAAAAGAAAGGAAAATATACATACATATATATATATATATATATATATATATATATATATATAGAGAGAGAGAGAGAGAGAGAGAGAGAGAGAGAGAGGGAGAGAGAGAGGAGAGAGAGGGCTTCCAGCCTCTCACCTGCACCCTCTCCCTCACTCTCTCGATTCCCTCTCTCTCTCTCTCTCTCTTGGCACTCTCCTCCTCTCCATCCCTCTCACTCTCCTCATCTCTCATTCTCTCCATCACTCTTCTTCTCAAATCCATCTTCATAGCAGTTCGGACCCGGACCCGTGCCCGCACGCGCCCGATGCTCCGGCCATACCCGCTGACCGGCCGGCCCCTTCACCGTCGACGGCTCCCGGTCGGTCGGCCCCCTCCTGGCCGTCGGTCACCTCCACCACCATCATCATCTCCCTCTCCATCTCTATCATCAAAACCAAAACCTAACCCCCTTTTCCAAAAAAAAAAAGGAAAGAAGATGATGATGAAGAAGGAGAAATTGAAGGAAGAAGAGATTGGATAAGTCTCAAACCTATTCCCCAAATTCAAATCCATAATAGTTCCAAGGCAAGCCCTCCTTCCTTGAATTCATTTTTCTTTTAAATTACTATGTCATTTTAATCAAGAAATTAGATTGTGTCATTTGATTTGGATGTTAGGAATTTAATTTTGATTTCAAATAGAGTTCTTCAATTGCAATTTATACGTGTGTATGTTGATATAACGCCGACACAAAACTAGGACACGATACAATTACTTAAGTATAAATTGGTTCCGAAGTTGTGTCGTGATTGTATTGTATATATACACACATAACTAGTCGTGATATGTATATGTATCTAGGAATTCATAGTATTGCAACATGGAAATAAGGACATTCCTATATTTTAAATCAAGTTTGGACAAAGGGACGCATAGGAAAATATATGTAATTTATAAATTCATTTATAGTGTATATAAAAGTATCTATTTGAAGTTGATATCCTAGAATCCTTAGATTACTACGTGTGATATTAATATTTGAACTTAATGTCATGTTGCCGAATCTAAAGCTAGAGATAAATTTGGTGTCTCTAGGATTTCCTATGGAATAATACTACAATTAAGTCTATACATGTATCCTTGTAAATGTGGATGTAATTCGGACACAATAGAAGGTGTTTTAGACTTTATATATGAATTTAAAATTTAATACAAATGTCGTGACTTAAAGAACCACTTTACAAATATATATATATATATATATATATATATATATATATATATATATATATATATATATATATATATATAGTGCCATAAGAGAAATGCTAGGAGAATATCAGAGTATTAAAACTCGACTGTATTGGTCCAAATTTGGGCTGATTTGCCAAAAAGGGGGCCCAATAATAATTAAAATCCATTTTGTATACAAATTGTAGGATCTTCTATGTTAATTTTTATATATAAATAAAATCTAGTACAAATAGATTTTAATTCCATGGTATAAACTAGGCTTAATTATATTTGTTAAAAATGGATATTTTAGAAAATTTAAAGTTATTTTAATTTTCTTTTTATCAGCCCATAGTCTAATATGAGGTTTAAATTTAGCTTAGGCCATGTAAAATTATAAACCAAGTTGAACCTAATACTCTTAGACGTTGGAAATTTCTAAAAATACAATACTCTAAATTCTAGCCAGTGTCGATAAGTTCGAAAATATTTTCTATAAAGGAAAATTCATTCTAATCCATATAGAATGATCAATATTAATCAATATCGTACAAATAAGATCCATATAGAATGATAAATATCGTACAAATAAGATATTTTAATATACAATTTATTAATAGTGGTGTTCTTCTTCTTGTATGGTTTTATTATCTAGTGTTTGTGTAACTTTATGATCTATGGATTGTATTGATTTGTTGGATTTGTGTAGCTAACCCGGAATCAGTGCTAAATTGCTAAAAGAGCTAGTTGCTAAGGTAAATTGTGTTATCGGTAAGAAAGTTTTTGTTTTGCAATTGAGATATAAATATATAAACTGCGTGTGATTTTCGGTGTTGAGGGTTGCCCCACCGAAGGGGTCGGCGTACCCGAATATTAATTGCGTGGTTCGGCGTTGAGAGTTGCTCCACCGAAGGGGTCGACGTACTCGATTATTATATTTTTTTTATCTATTGTAAAATTCTGGAGTCAATAAATACAAAGGAGACTCTGCCGAAATTTTCAATAATTTCGAGAGTTAGCCAAATTTAGAAAGTTCTAGAATTAGGAAAACCTAATTGAATAGTCTAAGTTTAAATCCAGCTTCCTAGTCAACAAGATATTACCATATGGCGTGTTTTCTTTGACACACGAGATGGTAAAATAAGTTGAATGATTCCTTTCCAACAATTACTACTATATGGCGTGTTGTTTCGACACACGAGATGGTAATAAGTTGGATAATCTCCTTCCAACAAGAGATTACCATATGGTGTATTGTCTTTGACATACGAGATGGTAATCAAGTTGGAACCGGATATTAGACCTAGGAGTCAATAGACTATTATATGTGTTTGTAGTTGTATCATGGGGTGGGAGAGAACAATTGGATCACAACCATCGAAATCCCTGCAATATAATTACACCAGTAAAAGCTGATCAGTAGTCCCGCATTTGTAAGGCCTTACGATGTCGGAGGGTGAGGCCTAGCTCACCAACAGAGAACAGTCCAGTAAATTTTGAAAATAAAACAAAATTTAAAAAGTTAATGCATACAAGTTTTCCACAAGATGTGGAGGGGTCGGATCTAAGGCGTCGTACCCAATACAGACATCACCTGGTCCCAGATAAATGGGATTATTGTCGAGAAAATAGAGGGTGATCGTGATCTAAATGTGTTCTCTAAACTGCATCATCATATAGGAAACTTGACTATGGTTGTGGTAGTGAATTTAAGTTGTTGTGATTGTGACGGTAGTCGTTATTTATGAATTATTAAGATTTAGTCGTAAGACGAATACTGAGGAAATTCACTAGAACAAGATCTAGTCAGAGTCATATTTTAAGTTAACGTTATAATCCATCTGAATTAATTTCTTAATCTCTTTACTTTGGAATTCGGAGAATTCGATCATCTCAGAGATTCTCAATTTATTTATTTTATTTACTCGTCCTTGACTGAGGGTTTGCATGTCGTTTGATGACCTAGTATTGTTCACTAGATTTATAGACCAAGGAGCTACTATTGTATATTGGAGAGAAGCCGGAGAACAAGAACGAGATGGGATGATTGGAGGCAATTATATTGAAAACAGATCTTCTCATCATCAATTCAGGTATATAAATATATAATTATATTAGGTTAATAGTTGTATTGGATAGAATAATCCATCTCAAATTTATAGTTTCAGAATGTCCTTTGAATAATATTAATTTTATTTTGTAAGGATGACCTGAAATGAACCTATCCTAGAACCTTACGGGCGACAATCGCGAATATGGGTACTAAAGTATTCGTATGTCGCGTAGCCTGGGGATGCTGTTACGTACCCGGCTCGTCGTATTCTGGGAGCAGGGCGTGACAGTTTCCACAGAATCTTAAGCGCTTTGTCTGAGTCTCTCAATGACATATTTTTTTAATACAAAAGCGCTAAAGAACTCTAGGATGCTTTGGAAGACGAATACGGTTGTAATGATGCTGGAATTGAAAGATTCAGTTCCTCCACATTCAACAGATATGTCATGATTTGTGGCGTCAGTGGTGCTTGAACCAGGGGCCCCTTTTTCGGATAATAAACCTATCAATGACCAAATCCATGAATTCCAGGAACACCTTAGGCATGTTCACACCAAAGGTACATTCTTCTCTACTGAGCCTAAAATAGGATGCTTGATAGACAAACACCCTCCTTCCTGGTCTGATACTTCCAAAGATCTTACCCATTTACAAGGAACTCTTACATATCCTCAAGTTCTAAAGAGACTTAGAACAGAAGAAGAGTTTAGGTTAAAGTCCAAGGCTAAGTCTGATTCCAAAGATAGGGTAAACCTTGTAGAAGCACATGGAAAACCCAAGTCTAACCATCATCTCAAACCCAAGAAGAACTCCTTCAAAAAGAAGTAGAGTTTTCAACCACATCAAAACCCTCATAAACCTAAAAACTTTGGTCAGACTCGAGATCAGAAGAGATTTTGTTTTGTGTGTGGTAAAACAAACCATATGGCCATTAACTGCTTCCATAGGAAGAAAAAAGCTGTCAAGACCTCATTCAAAAGGAAAGGCAAGCCATAAGCTAACATGATTCTGAATGGATCTTCTAGCTCCTTCAGGTCTGTAAGCTCTCAATCTGTAATCAATATTTCTTACCATTCTGATGATTGGTGGTTGGATTCTGGAGCTAATATTCACGTTTCGTTTGATTGCTCCTATTTTTCAAACTATCAGGAATCAGGTAGAGAAGGTGTGGCCCTAGGAGATGGCTCAATGTTACAAATTGTAGGAAGAGGAAGAATAGATCTGAAGATGACATCGGAGAAAATTCTATCTCTCTATGATGTGCTTCATATGCCATCGGTTGGAGGAATCTTGTTAGTAGGTCTCTGCTTGTAGCCTCATGATACAAAATTATAATGTAGGCTAATAAAGTAGTTTTTTTTTCCAAGAATGACTTATTTATAGGAAAAAAATTTGTAAATGATGGTTTTTTATTTTAAGTAATATGAATAAAATTTTAAATCCTTCTTTTGTGGTCGCTAATGTTGAATCCTCACATGTTTGGCATGGCAGATTAGGTCATGTGAATTTAGGATCTCTTAAAAGGATGATGAAATTAGATCTTATTCCTAAGACTCCTATAGATGATAAACATAAATGTGAGATTTGTGTTCAAGCCAAACACACTAGACTACCTTTTAAATCTGTCCAAAGGGATTCCGAACTTCTAGAACTTATCCATAATGACGTTTGTGATTCCAATAGGGCTTTGACCCGAGGAGGTAGAAAATACTTTGTCACTTCTATAGATGATCATTCAAAATATTGTTACACCTACCTTCTTAAAATCAAAGATGAAGTTTTAGACAGATTCAAGATCTATAAGTCTGAAGCTGAGAACCAGTTAGATAGAAAGATTAAGATTCTTTGATAAGATCGTGGTGGAGAGTATACCTCAAACGAAATGACTAATTTCTGTGAAGAACATAGAATAGTTCATGAGGTAACTTTTTCTTATTCACCATAGTCCAATGGAGTTGCTGAAAGAAAGAATCGCACTCTGTTAGACATGCTTATCAGCTCAGGTGCTCCTGATAATCTGTGGGGATAGGCCTTATTGTCAGCCTGTTATATCCTTAATAGAATATCCAGTAAGACTAATAATAAGACATCATATGAGTTATGGAAATGTTGAACTCCTAGAATTAATTACCTCAAATTTTTGGGATGTCTAGCTAAGGTAAGAATTCCTAAACCCAAAAGAGTAAGATTGGACCTAAGACTGTAGATACTGTGTTCATAGGATATGCTCTAGATTGTAATGCCAATAGATTTATTGTAACTCATTCTGAAGTAAATACAATCTCTAATATTACAAGGGTAAAGTGCAAAAAACCCTCATTAAATTTTCACCTTTCGTGTAGAAAGACCTTTTAGTCAAATTTAGCAACTAAAGACCTCCGTAATCTATGACTTGCTCAAAAAGCCCCCTACCGACTATTGACCGTTAGAAATGACCGTTAATGCCATTTTTTTAAAAAAAACCTAAACTACCCTCCCCCTTCCCTAACCTCTCCCCTCCTCCCTCCGGCCAGCCCCTCCTCCTTCCTCCGGCCAGCCTCCCTCCTCTTTTCCGCCCCTCCTCCTCCCCGCCGGCCAGCCCCCTCCTCCTCTGTAGTGCCCCGTCCCGCTCAGTCAATTGGAGGAATCGAAATGCTGATGGCGTTCGGACTTAGCCATGCAACGACTGCTCGATGACCCACTTGGTCGAGGCGACCCCTCGCTCAGGTGGGTAGCTTTCGTGAACTTGCCTCAGCTTGGCCTTCGCACTAATAAAACAAAAGTTTTCAAATGCACTAGTAGGCTTGATAATAAAAGAGACGAATCCACATAGCTAAGGAAATAATCCCAACTTTGGTCGATTGAGTTAGAACATAGAAAAAGGTCCCACGGTCGACTTAGAAACGATGCACGATAGCTTTCAAAATAACACTTGGTCCTTCGTCCCATGGCTTGGGAGAAGGAAAACTTCGTCTTCGCCACAAAGCTAAGAATTTGCCTAAGTCATAGGCGTCACCCGCATAAACGCTTGATAAAGCGTGCACGGTCCTATCGTCCAAGGCTTGGCATAGCCTTTGCTCGTCCCATGGATTAAGTTGCATTGCACGGCTTGTGGCATAAGTCTAGGCACCCAAATAGCTTGGTTGTTCAAATTCGAACGCGTGCACGGCACGTTCCCACAATGTAAGGTTTGACGTAACCTTTGCTCGTCAAGTTGTTGCATGATTAAAGTTAGGCAAAGTAATGTTAGGCTATCGAAGTCATTCTAGCACTGTCCTACGATTTCTACGATTATCTTAGCTACATTAAGGCTCATCATATGGAGTATGACTTGAGCGGTAGCGTCGTATAGAATGCAAGTTGGTTTAAGGTACGAGCCACGGTTGGTTCAGTAAAAAGTTAGCTACGATCTATGGCACCTAAAGAACACATTTTGTTCAAGTTAAGCGGGAAGGCTATGCAATAGCCGTTCCCTGGATTTCAAAGAATGGAAAGTTCAAGCGATGGTTTATTGCCGAGGCGGTCCCTCGTTTGGGAGTCTCATGGTTCTAATGCACGTTTTGCATGATATGGTTTCAAGCACGTTTTGCTAAAGAGTATGGTTTGAGTCGTTCCACAGATTAGGCCATTCATTACGTGAGTCTAGATGAAGTCTCATAGGGCGTGGTCATGGATAACTTATCGACAAGGGCGATGTTTCTTCGGATCGGCAACCTGGGCCCAGGAGATCGAACCGGCCATGGAGGAAACATGGTATAGCTGATGCTGGATAGGCAACCAGGGATTCGGTGGGCTGTCATTGGGGCTAGCTACCTGCATTGACCGACCCATCCTATTCCTAGCTATGTCCACAATGGCTAGTCAATGCCAGTGACCTTTCATATAGGTAAGTTGGCGTGCTGAGCAGATTTTTGCATGCATGATGTCGGTCGAATTAAAAGAAGTGTAAATACGGCACAAACTGAGTCAAGAAAAGATATGCACGATTGTAACACCAGTATGAAGCCTAAGATTTGGCTATAGCAAGGATACGTACTTCGACACGAGTCATGGCATCGAGTATTAAGTTGTTCGCACAGAGTTACATAAGTCAGATTTGAGTAATTAAGGGTGAAGTCAAGAAGGGCCATAAGGCAAATTTGATCAAAAAATATTGAGTTGCGAGGCATGACCTTGATATGTTCATGCACGGCCACGTTGTCACGGAACGAGTACAGGCAAGACTAAGTAGGGAAGCATTGTCTCAAGTATATTGAAGCACGAATAGAGTTTATGGCATGACCAAGTTGCTACGTTCCAAATATGGGCCGATAGGCAAGCACGAGTCGATAAGTTGACGTCGTTGACACAATAATGGTCTAGAGACAAGGTATAAGTAAGTTGTTGGTGCAGGGCACGATGATGGTCTAGAGACACAAAATAGGCCAAGGGTTTGTGTCTTAAAATCAATCCTAAGGCAAGAATAGAAAGATAATCATAAGGTATTATATTGCACAAAGTAAATGAACGTATTAGTTTTGCATGGGTGGGGGAGGAGCTCACGCCTGTAGAAGCATGAAAAATATAAGACCATGTATCCCACATGAAGAAGACAACATAAGCTATGCACCCACATAACCAAAAAGGGGCTATGCGCCCACAGAACCAAAGGGAGTCTATGCGCCACATGGTCGAAGAGGGGCTATACGCCCACATGATCGATGAGGAGCTATACGCTTACATGATCAAAGAGGGTCTATGCGCCCATATTATTTTCATACAGATCAAACATGCACCCAAGTGTAGGCACATAAACTTACTCCCATACTATGCGCCCAAGGAAGCAGATCCCTACGACTCAGTCAAACTCCACGATCAATCGTGTACCGAAGCATGCGGCCACGTCAGTCTTGTCACCCTCACTTTTCCAAGTTAGGGGTAAAATGGTAATTTTCTATTTTATAATATTTTTGAGAATTTTATTTCATGAATATTAATATTTAATTATTATAGGAGTCGGGTTCGAATTTCATCGCATTCCGAGTTAATTCGGGACCCCGGTGAATTTTGACTTGAGTCGTAATTAGCATGTTATTTAACCATGGCCCACCACACTAAAATTTTAGGTTTAGGAGTTTGGACTAGTCCTCCATGAGTAATTAAGTTTAATTATGATTTTTATTTAATTTTAGCTAACCCACAAAACCAAATTTGGACTTAACTTAGCATAGAAGTTAAGGGAGGGGCAAACTTGTAATTTCAAGTGCCCCAACCCTTCCCTTTATGACCAGCCATCTCCTCCCCATTTATTCTTCTTTTCCACTTCAAAATATCACCATTTTTTTCTTCTTCTGCTTCTCCAAGCTTTTCTCAAAAGTTAGAATAGGTTTTCCCTAGAAATTATCTCAAAATAATTCCTTTTTCTCCAATATTCTTCCATCCAACTCTTCCTCTTCCCCAAGTGAAGCTTCTCCAAGCTTTTGGGAGCAAGAAGTGCAAGGGTGTGTCCTAAACAATTCATTGTGTCGGAGCCGTATCGGAGGACTTTCGAATCGGGAATCCATCTCCCGATAGGTATAACCTATTCTCTAACTTATTCCCTTCATCATGATAAATAGTTTGAACCATGTAGGATTTGATTTCCATAGTTGTGTCCTTAGTTGTGTCAAGTTTGAGTCTGTTTGGAGTGTCCTAGGAGAAGTTAGAGTTTGTGACCGTGTCCTTGAGTTTCCCCCAAATTTGGACACTTTAGAATAAATTAGATTTGACCTCTAAGTGGTTAGGCACTCTTAACTTCATTTATTTAGTGTGTGTGTGTATCCATATACATATATATGTGCATGTGTCCATATACATATATATATGTATGTGTAGGAGTGTGTGTGTCCATATATATATAGATATAGATTTATGTGTGTGTTAATATATATATATATATATATATATATATATATATATATATATATATATATATATATATATATATATATATATATATAATATGTGTGTGTGTATATATATGTGTGTGTTAATATATATATATATATATATATATATATATATATATATATATATATATATATATATATATATATATATAAATATATATATATATATATGTGTGTGTGTGTGTGTGTGTGTGTGTGTGTGTGTGTGTGTGTGTGTGTGTATTTGTATGTGTAGTGAGGGGTGGGAATGAGATTTATATGTGTGAGAGTTTATATATATTTTAGAGAGGAATTGAGAGAGATTGAGAGATTAGAGATTAGAGAGGAAGAGATTGAGAGATTAGAGAGGAAGATTGAGAGGGTTAGAGAGGGAATTAGAAAGAAAAAAAGAGGGGAACACCATAGCAGCAAGGGGAGGATAAGGGCTGCTGTTTCCTCCCCCCCCCCCCCAAAACAGTCCCAAAACAGCCACAAATAGCAGCAGTAGGCAGCAGCCATAGCAGCAGCACAGCAGCAGTTTGGGCAGCAGTAGCACCCCCTTTTGACCCCCGTAAACCCCCGTATATACCCCCATATGTATACCAATATATATACATATATATATCCTATTTATTAGCTCTATATATCCCTAATTAACCCACTAAAATAGCCCCTAAAACTAGTCCTAAGCGAGTGTGAAAAATGAGTTGAGTGAGTGAGTGAATGGTCGAGTTAGGAATTAGTGAAGGGGGTGAATTTGAGTTCCGTGATTCAGAACGCGTTGAAACTTGGAGGGGACTTAGCAAATGTGATTTAGATTTTGTGGGTAGGCTTCGGAGTTGGAATCGAGGTTGCGTGTGGGTTCGGGGAGATGGTATCGCACCGCACCATTCCGTATCTTGAAATATTCAAGATAACGGGTAAACGGGCGATTCAGACCGTAAGATGGACTGGATGTCCACTTACCCTAGAAAACTTGGTAGGTAATGGTTGTATAGGCTAGTACCCTACTACCCTAGGAAGCACGGAGTGGAATTCCTAAGGGAAGGCCACTTGGCGTCAAGTTAGAGCGGTTTAAGGGTAAATGTTAAGGGGTAATCGGGTAATTTCGAGATACGGAGTTCGGGTAGTCGGATTGACTTGAAACTTGGGTGGCATGTTGGGTACACCCTACAAATGTCATATTTGAGCCAATTTTGGCTTGGTTGACCCAGAGTTGACTTTTTACCCAAAAGTCAATCGTGAGTCAACACTTTGTCTAGATTTGACCAAATCCAAACTAGAGTTGACCAGTTGACCAAAAGTCAAATGTTGGTCAACATTTGACCAGTTTGACCTAGGGTTGACCAGAGTTGACCAGGGTTGAGCAGTTGACCAAAAGTCAACTGTAGGCCAACTCTTGACCCCATTTGACTTTCTTCGACTTATTTTGACCTGTGATGACTGGTATGACCTAGGGTTGACTTGGTCTGACTTAGATTGACTTGATATAACTTGATTTGACCTAGATTTGACTTGACAGGACTTAGTGTGACTCAGTGAGACCTAGTTTGACCTAGATTTCATATCATTCATTGTGAATCATTTTTAACTTTGTTAAACCTAAATTAACATGCAATATCTCATCTTTAGGTCACTGATTATCACTCTGAGCATTGATATACCCTACAGCTCAGGACAGCAGGCAAGTACATTCACTGATAGTTTTCATTGTCTTGATATCTGCTATATCCGATTCAGTTGTAGTGTCTTACTCGATTCCAGTCACGATAGTTCACGGACTAGTATACGTTGGATCATGACATGAGATGTTGTTCCTGGATTTTCTTGGTATATATGTACATTTCCTGTCTTGTTCCTTGTACTTGTATAGACACCGATTCCTGAGAGGGAGTAGCTATCCTCTTAGGGAATCCCGTGTCATGACGTGTCATATCCAGGTCCATTATACTACTCGGGGATGGAGAATTATTAGGGGTTATGTGATCAAAGCCCCATGTCATTATTTTGCTTGCGCCACCCTCACCTCACGTAGGGTGTAGCAGATACCTCCATGTCCATGTTATCCAGGTTGGCCGGCATGACTTTCCGTTGAGGTCACCGTGGATTGCTGGGCCAAGTGGATAACCCTATCATGTTTCCCTTGCCGATCACATAACGCTCTAATAATTCAAGGCACATTTTATATTTACTTTATCTTATCATATATCCTGCTCTGTTCTACATTCAGTATTTTCTCACCATGCTATGATATTCAGTTACTCACATATTTTACATGCCTCTATGATGTACCTTGATTTGGAGACTAAGTTCTGCTCGGGAGAAGGGTTACAATCCCGGTCCTTGTTTGGTTTAAGGGTTGTAACTCAGTTTTCGAACGGTTCCCAAGTCTTCATATATCTTTGTCTTGTATTTCATTATACTGTCTCTTATAGAATTTGTCAATTCACATGGAACTGCTGTTAGTGCTTGTACTTGCTCATTTTCCTGACATGATGCTATTATAATATATTACAGATGACTCTGAGGCAGACTGCTCGACCTATTATGGGCTCGAGTCAGATGGAGTAGTCCAGGACCGTGGCCGTATAGTAGAGCCACTAGATTTTGTACTTCCAGAGTAGTGTAGATTAGCTAGGTTTGACTGGACTGCGATCCAACTAGCTTTATCAGACTGTAGCTCCTATATTATATTTTGAGACCCTGTGATGTTGTATATATCTGGGCTTGTATTGGACACTGGACTTATTCCTTTTTATCTATCATATATTATCCTTCTGCGCTATCTACCTTAGTTTTATTCTGTGATTGAGACTGTATTGCTATGTCACCTCCACTCGGAGTGTATATACTGTACAGGTACCTTTATACTGTTAGTCGTAGTATTTACAGACCTTATATACAGCGTTCTACCGTCGATGCTGCGGCGTAGGCTGGACGTACCCACTTCTCATGCCCCTAATCAGGGTGCGGGTCGTGACACATTTTTGTGGTGGCCCACGCAGATCCGGTGTCGCAATTAGTGTGATCTCGTAATGGTGCTCGACTTAGAGTACTAATTATGAGCCTGCAATCAGGATGTAGGTCCTAGGATATGATAGGAGTTTCTCAATCACACCTAGGAAATTTTCGATCTTTTGATTATCATGATTACTCCCCTTGTATTAAATTAACTGTCCTTCCTTGATTATATTTTCTCATGTGCCATATTGATCTTCTTGTTTCAATTCGTCTCCAGGATGACGAAGACGCACCCGCAGGCCACTGGATCGAGTAGCTTGCCCGAGAGATCTGACCAGGCAGAGGAGGAGGTTCACGAGACTGCCCCCAGTGATTCCACTATCCCGGAGACCCCGGCAGTTGCACAGAGAGGTCTACTACCTCCACCCCAGAGGGTTTCGGCCGTTGTTCCAGAGATACTGCCGCCACCACCTCCGATACCGACGGATACACACCACATGTTCCTTCTCCTTCAGCAGATGATGGAGACACAGCGAGCCCAGGCAGAGGCATCGCAGCACCAGACGGAGGCGTCACACCGTCAGATCGAGATGCTGAGGCAGAGTATAGGGAACTCGCATCAGCTTGCACTGGCAGCAGTGGAGAGAGTGGCATCGGGTATGGTGCAGGGCCCTACTGGCCAGCAGCCGTACCAGCAGCAGTCCAGACCGGGGACGGTATTAGACTTTAGGAAGATGAGCTCCAGGGACTTCACAGGCACAGAGGGCATCCTTTATGCAGACGACTGGCTAGAGGATGTACAGCGGAGCATGGAGCTGGCAGAGCTTCCTAGAGCACTTTGGGTTTCAACCGCAGCCAGCCGATTCTTCGACATCGCGCTGACATGGTACCGTACGGATCCTCGTGCGTCGGTGGCAGGGTTATCATGGGAGGACTTCTGGAGGCTCTTCAAGGAGAAGTTCTTCCCGGATGTAGCTCTTATAGCATTGGAGGGCCAGTTCATGGGTCTATTGCAGGGGAACTCGTCGGTGGACGAGTATGCAGCAGAGTTCTTCCGCCTTAGCAGGTTCGCTTCCGATATGATCCAGGATGAGGCGCAGAAGGCTCGTAAGTTCCGTAGGGGACTTATTCATGCAGTGCGCACCCACACCTCGGGTCGCCGTGACGCGACGTTCGATCAGATATTGATGGACGTGCAGATTACAGAGGAGGACTTCGACCTCAAGCCGAAGAGGAGCGACGATACCATGGAGGCGAGTTCCAGTACGGGACCGGCCAAGCGCCCCCATATTCAGCATCAGTAGAGGCCATTTCAGCAGCAGCCTCTGTTACAAATTCAGCAGGCACCAGCGCGTGTCCAGCAGCACCAGGGACAGGGCCAGAGACCGGCTACTCCGTGCGGCTTCTGCGGGAAGCCGGGGCACACTAGAGAGGCTTGTAGAAAAAGGTTGGGCGTCTGTCTATACTGCGGGGCGCCTGACCACCAGCTGAGGGATTGCTACACTAGTGGAATCTGAAAAGACCAGGACAGAGTACAGCAGGCTAGAGGAGGCCAGCAGGGGCGTGCTTTCGCCATGACAGTTGAGCCCACTCAGGCAGTAGCAGAGCAGATAGCAGGTTTCGATATTTCGAATCTGCTTTCCGCATTTGCCTTCTTATAAACTGTCTTGAACTTCGATTCTATCTGTTTTTTGATCGTTGGATGAAAATTTTTCTTGTGATGTAATTTTCTTCTAAGATAAGTCGTATGGGCTAGGTCGCCTCGATTATGAGATTTTAGAATACTCTAGGGTCATGCTAGCAGGCATAGCGAGTACATATAGTCGGATTATGGTCGTATTTCTTGGATGTGGGAATTTAAGGTTTTCGCTGCCAAACATGCGGCAATGCAAAAATTTTAAATACCATAATTCTAGATGTATGTACCATAGTTGAGGACTCTGTGATTATCGTAGCCTTGCTCATTGGCATGACAGAGATTTCTGAGTATCATGATGATTGGACAGATGCATACGATTATCGATTTGCATGATTTTTGTGTTTACTTGTTTTAATTTTTGAGGATAATTCTTTTAAGGTGGATAGACTTATAGCACCCAGTTTCTATTTGAGAGTAATTTTAAATTTTATAATTTTAGTCATTTAATTCATGCTTTGATTTTTGAGATTTTAATCATTTAAATTTTAAGCCATGACTTGTGATTTTGATATTTACTATTGTTTGGTTTTAATTTCGAGGACGAAATTTTTTTAAGGTGGATAGACTTGTCACCCTCACTTTTCCAAGTTAGGGGTAAAATGGTAATTTTCTATTTTATAACATTTTTGAGAATTTTATTTCATGAATATTAATATTTAATTATTATAGGAGTCGGGTTCGAATTTCATCGCATTCCGAGTTAATTCGGGACCCCGGTGAATTTTGACTTGAGTCATAATTAGCATGTTATTTAACCATGGCCCACCACACTAAACTTTTAGGTTTAGGAGTTTGGACTAGTCCCCCATGAGTAATTAAGTTTAATTATGATTTTTATTTAATTTTAGCTAACCCACAAAACCAAATTTGGACTTAACTTAGCATAGAAGTTAAGGGAGAGGCAAACTTGTAATTTCAAGTGCCCCAACCCTTCCCTTTATGACCAGCCATCCCCTCCCCATTTATTCTTCTTCTCCACTTCAAAATATCACCATTTTTTTCTTCTTTTTCTTCTTCTCCAAGCTTTTCTCAAAAGTTAGAATAGGTTTTCCCTAGAAATCATCTCAAAATAATTCCTTTTTCTCCAATATTCTTCCATCCAACTCTTCCTCTTCCCCAAGTGAAGCTTCTCCAAGCTTTTGGGAGCAAGAAGTGCAAGGGTGTGTCCTAAACAATTCATTGTGTCGGAGCCGTGTCGGAGGACTTTCGAATCGGGAATCCATCTCCCGATAGGTATAACCTATTCTATAACTTATTCCCTTCATCATGATAAATACTTTGAACCATGTAGGATTTGATTTCCATAGTTGTGTCCTTAGTTGTGTCGAGTTTGAGTCCGTTTGGAGTGTCCTAGGAGAAGTTAGAGTTTGTGACCGTGTCCTTGAGTTTCTCCCAAATTTGGACACTTTAGAATAAATTAGATTTGGCCTCTAAGTGGTTAGGCACTCTTAACTTCATTTATTTAGTGTGTGTGTGTGTGTCCATATACATATATATGTGTGTGTGTGTCCATATACATATATGTATGTGTGGGAGTGTGTGTCCATATATATATAGATATAGATTTATGTGTGTGTTAATATATATATATATATATATATATATATATATATATATATATATATATATATATATATATATATTTTTTTTTTTTTTGAGAGAACCCCTCTTTTTATTGATCAAGGCTCAAAATACGGAAGCCTAGCTCGTATACAAGGAAAAAGTATACCACAAAAGGAAAGACGGGGGAAAAGGACGGTCGCAGCCGCCTCCAAACACGAATACGAGGAAAGAGTATGCCACAAAAGAAAGGGCAGGGGGGAAGGACGGAAGCTTCTGCCGACACTAAGGGAAAATCGGGTTCCCGAATGCCGGCGATGTGTGGGAGCAGAGAGAACTTCGTTTACGACATTGCCTGTGAGTTTCCCGGATTAGCTGATCGACAGAGTATTGGAGTCCCTCGTATCTCGCTTTGTTGCGATTTTTCCAGATTGCCCAGGTGGCGGCCGCTGCAACGATCTGGTGGCCGTGGGAGAGGGCACCCCAGTGGGCCAGGAGATCGATAAAGCGCCCATCTCCAGGAGAGGTGTTGTAGTAGCGGTTGAGGGTGCTCCAGATTCGGTCATGGAGGCTCCCCTCCTGTAAGATGTGGTCAATAGATTCCGTCTGGCGCGCAGTGTAGCAATTACAAGCTGACGCCAGGCTGAAGCCGATAGAGGTGAGGTTGTCGTCGGTAGGCAATTTATTTTTCATGACTCTCCACAGGAGGAAGGACCATTTCTTAGGGATGCAAGAGTGCCAATAACGCGAAATGTAGAGGTCTGGCCCGTTCTCTTGGATCGTGATTCTCGCCGACCGCACGGAGAATGCTCCAGAGGCAGCCGGAGACCACCTCAGATTGTCTGCGTCGGGCCCGATGATTAGGCCATGCTGACGAATGCTGTCCACTGTGTCAATGTCTGACCACTCTCGAATCCTGTCCCAATTCCAAACGTTATTGGTGGGGTTCCAAAGGTCTTTGATCATGCTGTTTCTAGGGACATCGGTGATGTTCGGGATAAGGTGGTCGCCAATCCACCTTTCCAGGAAGTGTTTGGCCTCGCCTGAGCCCAGCTGGAGTCTGATATGTGTGTGTTAATATATATATATATATATATATATATATATATATATATATATATATATATTAAAATAAAATATATATATTTTAATATATATATATATATATATATATATATATGTGTGTGTGTGTGTGTGTGTGTGTGTGTGTGTGTGTGTGTGTGTGTGTGTGTGTGTGTGTGTGTGTGTGTGATCATATATATATATATATATATATATGTGTGTATTTGTATGTGTAGTGAGGGGAGGGAATGAGATTTATATGTGTGAGAGTTTATATATATTTTAGAGAGGAATTGAGAGAGATTGAGAGATTAGAGATTAGAGAGGAAGAGATTGAGAGATTAGAGAGGAAGATTGAGAGGGTTAGAGAGGGAATTAGAAAGGAAGAAAGAGGGGAACACCATAGCAGCAAGGGGGGATAAGGGCTGCTGTTTCTCCCCCCCCCCAAAACAGTCCCAAAACAGCCACAAATAGCAGCAGTAGGCAGCAGCCATAGCAGCAGCAGTTTGGGCAGCAGTAGCACCCCTTTTGACCCACGTAAACCCCCGTATATAACCCCATATGTATACCAATATATATACATATATATACCCTATTTATTAGCTCTATAAATCCCTAATTAACCCACTAAAATAGCCCCTACAACTAGTCCTAAGCGAGTGTGAAAAATGAGTTGAGTGAGTGAGTGAATGGTCGAGTTAGGAATTAGTGAAGTGGTGAATTTGAGTTCCGTGATTCGGAACGCGTTGTAACTTGGAGGGGACTTAGCAAATGTGATTTAGATTTTGTGGGTAGGCTTCGGAGTTGGAATCGGGGTTGCGTGTGGGTTCGGGGAGATGGTATCGCACCGCACCATTCCGTATCTTGAAATATTCAAGATAACGGGTAAACGGGCAATTCGGACCGTAAGATGGACTGGATGTCCACTTACCCTAGAAAACTTGGTAGGTAATGGTTGTATAGGCTAGTACCCTACTACCCTAGGAAGCACGGAGTGGAATTCCTAAGGGAAGGCCACTTGGCGTCAAGTTAGAGCGGTTTAAGGGTAAATGTTAAGGGGTAATCGGGTAATTTCGAGATACGGAGTTCGGGTAGTCGGATTGACTTGAAACTTGGGTGGCATGTTGGGTACACCCTACAAATGTCATATTTGAGCCAATTTTGGCTCGGTTGACCCAGAGTTAACTTTTTACCCAAAAGTCAACCGTGAGTCAACACTTTGTCTAGATTTGACCAAATCCAAACCAGAGTTGACCAGTTGACCAAAAGTCAACTGTTGGTCAATATTTGACCAGTTTGACCTAGGGTTGACCAGAGTTGACCAGGGTTGAGCAGTTGACCAAAAGTCAACTGTAGGCCAACTCTTGACCCCATTTGACTTTTTTTGACTTGTTTTGACCTGTGATGACTGGTATGACCTAGGGTTGACTTGGTCTGACTTAGATTGACTTGATATAACTTGATTTGACCTAGATTTGACTTGATAGGACTTAGTGTGACTCAGTGAGACCTAGTTTGACCTCGATTTCATATCATTCATTGTGAATCATTTTTAACTTTGTTAAACCTAAATTAACATGCAATATCTCATCTTTAGGTCACTGATTATCACTCTGAGCATTGATATACCCTACAGCTCAGGACAGCAGGCGAGTACATTCACTGATAGTTTTCATTATCTTGATATCTGCTATATCCGATTCAGTTGTAGTGTCTTACTCGATTCCAGTCACGATAGTTCACGGACTAGTATACGTTGGATCATGACATGAGATGTTGTTCCTGGATTTTCTTGGTATATATGTACATTTCCTGTCTTGTTCCCTGTACTTGTATAGACACCGATTCCTGAGAGGGAGTAGCTATCCTCTTAGGGAATCCCGTGTCATGACGTGTCATGTCCAGGTCCATTATACTACTCGGAGATGGGGAATTATTAGGGGTTATGTGATCAAAGCCCCATGTCACTATTTTGCTTGCGCCACCTTCACCTCACGTAGGGTGTAGCAGATACCTCCATGTCCATGTTATCCAGGTTGGCCGGCATGACTTTTCGTTGAGGTCACCGCGGATTGCCGGGCCAAGTGGATAACCCTATCATGTTTCCCTTGCAGATCACATAACGCTCTAATAATTCAAGGCACATTTTATATTTACTTTATCTTATCATATATCCTGCTCTGTTCTACATTCAGTATTTTCTCACCATGCTATGATATTCAGTTACTCACATGTTTTACATGCCTCTATGATGTACCTTGATTTGGAGACTAAGTTCTGCTCGGGAGAAGGGTTACAACCCCGGTCCTTGTTTGGTTTAAGGGTTATAACTCAGCTTTCGAACGGTTCCCAAGTCTTCATATATCTTTGTCTTGTATTTCATTATACTGTCTCTTATAGAATTTGTCAATTCACATGAAACTGCTGTTAGTGCTTGTACTTGCTCATTTTCCTGACAGGATACCGTTATGATATATTACAGATGACTCTGAGGCAGACTGCTCGACCTATTATGGGCTCGAGTCAGATGGAGTAGTCCAGGACCGTGGCCGTATAGTAGAGCCACTAGATTTTGTACTTCCAGAGTAGTGTAGATTAGCTAGGTTTGACTGGACTGCGATCCAGCTAGCTTTATCAGACTGTAGCTCATATATTATATTTTGAGACCCTGTGATGTTGTATATATCTGGGCTTGTATTGGACACTGGACTTATTCCTTTTCATCTATCATATATTATCCTTCTACGCTATCTACCTTAGTTTTATTCTGTGATTGAGACTGTATTGCTATGTCACCTCCACTCGGAGTGTATATACTGTACATGTACCTTTATACTGTTAGTCGTAGTATTTACAGACCTTATATACAGCGTTCTATCGCTGATGCTGTGGCGTAGGCTGGACGTACCCACTTCTTGTACCCCTAATCAGGGTGCGGGTCGTGACAAGTCTCCACGAGCAATCGTGCACCGAAGCATGCGGCCACGTCAAACCAACTATCTACCCACGATCATCCAGTGTCCATGCGCCTATACTCTATGCGCCCAAAGGGGTGTTATGCACCCACAGTAAAATCAGTATATTTTCTACCTGTGGGCGCATAACTGTCATTTCAGTACCAAACGACTATAAATAGAGGGCGTCCCCTCTACAACGACAGACAGAATGGAGAGCATTTTAAGAGCCAAATTGCTGTCCTTCTTGTCAGTGAGCCGAGAGTTAGCAATTTTCTTAGATTTTCTCCAACTTTTGTAATCGGAGTGTCAACGGAGTAAAGGAGTAACTGTCGTTCGATCTCCATCGTCCCATTCTCCATAATTCTTTTTATACTCAGGGATCCTCAGCACAGGATCTCTCAGGCGTACTCGATTTGTGGTGCCTTGTGCCAATGAGAAAAGACAGTGTTTTTTTTTGTGTTCACAAAAATGGCGACTCTGCTGGGGACTATCTTTTCCTCTAACGAGAAGGTGGTGACGTAATCTGATACCGATAAAGTGGAGAGCACTCAGAAGATGTTGATCGTGAAGTTCGATCAGCAGGCGTTCGAAGAGATGCGCTCGAAGGACGGCTCTACTCCCTCAAAATTAGTGAAGCCAAACAAGTCTTGCAAGACTTGGCTTCCGAAGGCTCGTGGTGCATATCCTGCCAGTGTCATAGAAGATATGCAACCGAAAAACTCTGTCACGTGGGCGTATAGGCCTTCCACGTGGGCGCATGGTGCTCCCCTGTGGGTGCATAGCTCTGCCACAGAGGCTCCCGACACGAAGAAGGCGCATACCGTTCCAGGCTCTACTAGCCCAGCGACTTTTCTCTTGTACAACCAACAACAGAGTGTTCAACACTCGAAACTTGGCAAAAGAAAATACTACGATGCCAAGAATCAAAGTGTTCGACGCTCTGGACAAACTCAGCGGGCTCACAAATGAAGAAGGCGAAACTAGAAAAAAAATAGTACTATTTTCCAAAGCATGCGCCCAGAGTCATGCTCCCAAGGCAGTATGTGGGCGCATAACTCTAGCCAGAGGACTTCTGTCTTCGATAGGCTATGCGCCCAGGGCCATGTACCCAGGGCTATGCACCCAGGCTCTGATGACCCATTCTATGTGCCCATATCCAGAAGGGCCAGGCATGCTGCCAGGACTTCAGGGAAGTATGCGCACAAGGGCATGCGCTAGGGTCTATGCGCCCACAGCAAAAATACAGACCCTACCGCGTATAGCACGGGACTGTCTTCAAGGTCATTATGGAACTTAGGTACGGGGGTTACCCCTGCACGTGAACTAAGTCCGGATGTGCCAACTCCCTTTACAAACCCATATGCAAAGTTCGGCGATGCATGTGACATGGGTTTTAAGGCAAAACTCCCTTCTGCTGATTTATGCGACATGATAAATCATAAGCATAAAGCGAGGGAGGATGCTACAATTCATGGCGTACATCCGTGCACCAGTATTGTCATCAACTGTTGCTGCTCCAAAGCAACGAAAGTGCCTCAGAGGCAGTCCGTGTTTCGACGACTGCATCGTTCTGATGATGAAAAGTCGCTATATGTTTCAACCAACATGGCTCCATGGGGTCCTCCTTACGGGAGCCCCAATCAAAGAAGGTGGACACTAACCCAACTTTTTCTCTCAGTTCTACGAACAGAAGAAGAAGAAGTCTGCCAACAGATAGCCAGTGAGCTGTTACATCTGAAGGAGTCTATATGGGTAATCGGTCAAGGATAAGATTTCGTATAGATGACGAGGACTCCCAAGCTGCGGTGATAATCCTTCAGCTGGGGGTAGTATTCCCTCAGAATCTGAAGCAGATGACCTTCACACCGGGGGTAACCTTCAAGATGACGACGATCTCTTCGAGTCTGACAGTGACTATCTACCTCCCCTGCCTGAAGATGAGGGTCTTTTTAACTCATAGATAGACAGTATCAGCACCAGTTGTACTGTCTCCTCTATTCATCCTCGTATGTTATCTACATACATGGTAGATGGAGAGAGACCTGAAGAAGCCAGTGATTAGACCAACAAGCGGCTAGAGAGTCTTGAAACGATATTTGCCAAGATTACTGATATGCTTACCTGTATCATGGCAGTCCAAACGCTGGGGCTGTTTCTCCACCTCAACCGAACGTCTCAGCACATGTTAGTCTGGCTCATAGCAACAACCCTCCTTTACTACAAAAGGAATATCATTCCGTTGCGCCTCCTTCAAATCTTATAAATGTTGGGGGTGGTCCTTCGCCAACGACGCCTGACAACCGTACAGCAGCCATTTCTCAACATCTTCTCAATCAGCAGGATGCAATTGATTCTCTTATTGCTCGTCTTGATACCATCTCACACAAAGACGAACTTCAAAAAAATAGGGATATCTTAACCTTATCCTCCTGAATGGGAGAATGCTACTTGTCCTCCTAACTATAAGCCACTGACGCTAAATTCATTTGACGGGATGACTTCTCCTCGCCAACATATGACATACTTCAACACGCAGACTCTACACTTACCAAGGGACAATCCGTTCTTGTCAAAGCTGTTTATTAGCACCTTGCAGGGGGTAGCTTTTGAATGGTTCTGCAGTCTGCCTGACGGTTGTATTAATTTCTTTAAAGATTTGGAGAGGTTATTCCTCAACAGGTTTTATGAGAGTGGCATGCATGTTAGTATGTCTACCCTCATCGAGACCAAGCAAAGGAGGACTGAGTCTGTTATTGCTTTCATCAAATGCTTCAGACGACTAGCATTGAAGATGTCCTTCGGTATACCAGACTCAGAACTTATGAATACTTGTCGATATAACTTCCTTCCTACAATGAAGTTCTGTCTGGGTATACATAAGTATGATACATGGCCTGCTTTCATCGGGACTGCTGATGCTACTGAAAATAATGTCCCTAATCTGGAATTACTGGGGTTGAAGACACCCAAATCTGAGGACAAAAGCAAGCACCCCCAAACTATCCCTGTCCGTGGGGGTAAAGGAAAAGAAGTCGTGAAGGTCGACAATTCCAAGGGAGCTTCCAATTCTCAGGGCGCTTCCGACAAACCTAAAGAGACTTTCTTATTTGACGAAGATGATGTTATTACCATTTTTCACACATTGATGAAGGGTAATAAACTGACATTGCCTCCACCACGACGTCCTGCGGAGGCGAACCAACTCAACGATCCCAAGCACTGTCTTCATCATCAGTACGTATACCACTTTACCAAGGATTGCATCGTCCTTAAGAAGAAGATACAATAGCTTATCGACAGCCAAGTGATCAACCTCGAAGCTGAAGACAACGTCATATCTTCTAACATGATCTCTCTTTAATTTGGTGACTTTCCTTCCACAGAAGTCCCATACGGCGTAGTCCTAATCCCCAAGGCAGTAATGGAAATCGTCAACCTGCTGCCAGCTCACAACTCAACGTTGGTGCCACTCACGACAGAACGTGGTGAGATCATGTGGGTCCATCCAGACCTTGTGCAAGAAATGATGCAGAAGGTGGTGTCTTCCAAAGTAAAGAGGGGCAAGAAATACAAATCATGCTATATGGTGTCTTCTCTCATTTACGAAGTTCTATCTGGCGAGATGCGATCTGGGAAGGCCTACCTACAGACTTATGATCCCGCACAAGAGGATGCAGTACCTTCTCAAACTCTTACTACATCCACAAGTTCAGAAGCTGGTCCATCTAAGTCCTCAACTACCGACAAAGCTAAGCAGAAGGAGACGCAATTTGACAAGTCTCTGAAGGTACCAACTTCCGAAGGCATGGATCTACCTTACAACTTTGACATACTGGCACAGCTGGCCAATACACCTGTCAGGTTATCTTTGTTCTATCTATTGCAACTCTCCAAAGAGACGCAAAAAGCCTTAAGTGAGGCATTACTACATGCCGACTCTTATCTCGCTGAAGTCAAAGCCCCCGCTGAAGATCCCGTCTCCTGTTCTCACTGTCACAACACTATGGAAGTGGTGCCCAACATCACATTTTCATAAGAGGACATGCTACTAAAAAATAATCGTCATAATAGACCTCTTGTACTATACAGGGTATATCGGGGCGATTAAGGTGGATCGGATGCATATCGATCCAGGTTTCTCCCTCAGCATCATTCCTAGAAGTCTACTCAAAATTCTAGGGATCTTTCTGCACAAGTTGTTTGCAACCAACACAACTATCATGGCTTTCAATGCTGGAAGAAGCCACCTGCTGGACAAGATCCGTCCCAAGTGCCAGATTGGTGATCTCCGAATGGAGGTTTCTTGCTATGTAATCGACGCCATTGTGTCCTACAACATCTTATTAGGACGCCCATGGATACACGAGAACATGATCGTTCCTTCTACCCTTTACCAGTGCTTCAAGTACGTCAACAACGATGGCGTCGTGAAGACGGAGTTTGTCGATGTCGATCCTTTTAAGGGTATTAAAGGCTACTATGGAGATTCGGTACTTTACCAATCTCAGCCCTCCAAGGATGACGACAACGAAGCTAACGATGAAGCTGAAGTGAGTTCATCCGCCAGTGATGGTCCCCTGATTATCCGAGTCAAAGGACGCACTACTCCAAAAAGTACTCCAAAGCCTCTCACAATCTGGGTCAAAAAGAAGAATCCTGATAAGGTCAAACCATTGACCATCACTCTTCGCAAAATAACTCGGGTGGAACCTGTTGAAGTCTGTCCTCCCAATCCTGAAGAGTTACCCTATGTGGCAAACTTGGCCAAGTCTGTGGCTCATGTTCCAGACAATGATCCCCTCAATGAGTATATCAATACTCAAAATAATGTACCTTCAGTGGATGATATTATCCCTGAAGAAGAACTTACATATTTTCTAAGTAAAGGTTTATCTTTGAATTACTTCGATGTCTACCAATATGTAAACCAGTATATAGCTACGATATACGCCCTAGAGCATGGCATAGGACCACATCTCTGCATGCCGGTCACGACGCCTCGTCTGCGGGAAAAAGTCTGGCCAGAAGATATCTACTACTTCATCGTTACAGCTAGAAAGAAGGGTGAAGAATTGATCATCTTCGGTCGAATAATTGGTGAAAGTTCGTTCGTTCTGGACTCTACTTCTCCCAATCACAACGCTGAAGCTGACTATGATTATGGAAAATTACAACTTTACCGATATAGTTGGCAGGCCAAGAATATCATCCAGAACATGGGATATGATATAAAAAGCGACCAGGGGCTAAACTACGGTCAAGGGCGACGATTGCCAATACGTCACTTTGCTCCTCCCGGCAAACCCGAGAACTATTATCAACAAAATGGTGTTGGTTTGGGTTACGTTACTCCTCCAACAACTCCTGAAGGATCAAACATCAAAGCGGATCGTAGCTCTCATTCTTCTGATTCCTGCCTCTGGGATTTAGACTCCAACATTGGAGACATGTTCAAAGTAACTTTGTCCGTCAACATGGTGTCAGTTGACCAAATTGCAGACGATGTCCAATCGATCGAGCTTGAACAATAGGCTCAAAAGATGGATACTAGATGGGAGTTACGTTTTGAACAACGTGAACCACCTACTGAAGACGAAGTCGTCCAAGTTAATTTAGGAGATGAATCATCTCTTAAACCAATCTTCATCAGCAAAAGTCTGTCTGACTAAGAACGAAAATCTCTTATACAGCTCATAAGAGAATATATTGACGTCTTTGCATGGAGCTATGAAGACATGTCAGGCATGGACCCTAAAGTTGTTATGCACCATCTAAATATCTCGTCTAAAGCTAAGCCAGTAAATCTACAGCAACGACGGTTCCGACCAGATATCATGGAGGCCATCGAGAGTGAAGTCAAGAAGCTTATTTCAAGTGGGTTCATTCACGAAGAATAATACCCTAACTGGGTCGCTAACATTGTCCCAGTCATGAAAAAGAATGGTAAAGCTCGAGTCTGTATCGATTACCGTAATTTAAACTCTGTATGCCCGAAAGATGAGTTCCCTCTACCGATTACTGACGTAATGATCGATAATATTTGCGGCTTCAAGCGGATGTCCTTCATAGATGGGTTATCAGGCTACAACCAGATTAAGATGTTCTTCGACGATAAGAAACACACATCTTTTTGAACACCGTTGGGGGTATACTGCTATATGGTGATGCCCTTCGGATTGAAAAATACAGGGGCGACATACCAGCGAGCTATGAACACAATTTTTTGCGATCATTTGCATAAAATATTGGAATGCTACGTAAACGATATCGTAGTTAAAAGTCGTCTCAAGGGCAACCACCTCCCAGATTTGAGAACGGTGTTCGAACTAATACGTGCACACCAACTCAAGATGAATCCAACCAAGTCTTTTCTGGGAGTCTCCAGCGACAAGTTTCTTGGTTTTGTTATCACTTCAAAGGGTATACATCTTGACCTGGAGAAAGTGAAAGCTATCCTCGATATGCGTCCCCCAAGAAATCTCAAAGAGCTATACGGACTTCAAGGAAGGCTAGCCTACATCAGACGATTCATTTCAAATCTTTCTGGAAGGTGTCAACCGTTTACTCAGCTCATGAAGAAAGGAGTATCTTTCGTCTGGACTGAACAATGTCAACGCGTATTTGATGACATCAAGAAGTATCTCACAAGTCCCCTAGTGTTGGTGGCTCCAATAATGGGAAAGCCCTTCTTGTTATATGTCCGCACTATGGATCATTCCCTTGGTGCCCTATTAGCTCAGAAGAATGAAGGCGGCCATGAACAGACAATCTACTACCTCAGCCGTACGATGGTGGGTGTCGAGCACAGATACACACCTATAGAAAAGGAATGTCTCGCACTGGTATTTGCTATCCAGAAGACACGCCACTATATGTCTGGACAGACTATCCACATCATATCTAAAGTCAATCCTCTCAGAATACTCATGACTAAACTGGGTTCTCTTAATTCTCGTTTAGCTACATGGATAATGTTGTTGACTCCATACGATATGCTGTTCATCCCTCAAAAGGCAGTAAAAGGCCAAGCGTTAGCTGATTTTCTAGCAGCTCATCTGGTGCCAGAATCTTCCAAACTCTACGATGAAATACCGGATGAAGTAGTGGAGTCTAACACCGCAACTGAGGAAATCTCCATTTGGCGAATGTTTTTTGACGGTGCATCAAGAACAGGACCTAAAGGAAATATCGTGGCTAGAGTAGGCATCGTGCTTGTGTCACCCGACCATCTAGTTATACACCATGCATATTCTCTCGTGGAACCTTGTACTAACAACATGGCCGAATATAATGCCCTACTGATCGGCCTTCAACTGGCAAAACAACTGGGAGTTGACTATCTAGAAGCTTACGGTGATTCTAAGCTAATAGTTAGTCAGGTCTTAGGAGATTATGAAGTTTGTCACGAAGATCGCATCCCATATCACAAAGCGACAATCGAATTGGCTTCTACTTTGCTGGATTCTTCATCGAGCACGTGCCTCGATTACAGAATATAAAAGCAGATGCTTTAGTCGGTCTTACTGCTTCCTTGACTGTCCCTACCAATGCTCAGCATTCGATCACAGTGTCTGGTCGAGAGCTATTTTGTGTGAAAGATGCCTTGCAATATTCATCACAGTTATGCAACAGAAACAAACATCGACGTTAAAGACTGGAGATTTCCTTTCATAGACTACGTCATCTACGGAATCCTCCCTGAGGATCCAAAGGAAGCAGTATCTGTCCAAGGGCGATCCCTCAGATTTTACTATGATACAGCTACCAAAATGATGTACCGACGCTCTTACGACGGGCTACTATTACGATGTTTATCAGACACAGAAGCCAAACATGCACTCCATGAGGCTCACGACAGAATTTGTGGTGCACATCAACCAGGCCCCAAATTATAAGATCGTCTAAGACGACTGGGTTATTATTGGCCCACGATAATAGCAGATGCTGTTGAATATGCAAAGAAGTGTAGGACTTGTCAGTTCGACGCCGACTTCATTCATCAACCTTCGGAGTTTCTACACCCGACAGTGGTATCTTGGTCTTTTAAAGCCTGGGGTATGGACGTCATAGGCCCAATCAGCCTGCCATCCTCCAGAGGACATCGGTTTATCCTAGCTATAACCGATTACTTCTCCAAATGGACGGAAGCTATACCGCTCACCAAAGTAAAAACATCGAACGTGATCAGTTTTATCAAACATCACGTTATCTATCTCTTCGGCCTACCTCGCAGGATCATCCATGATAATGGTCAACAATTCGCGAGCCATGCATTCTATCGATTCTGCGATAAGAATCGAATTCAAAATGTAGCCTCTACTGCTTACAATCCAGCGGCTAATGGGTTAGCAGAAGCCTTCAATAAGACTATCATCAAACTTCTTAAGAAGTTTGTGTCTTTAAACAAACGCGATTGGAATTAGAAGCTCGATGAATGTCTCTGGGCCTATCGTACAACGGTCCAGACTCCAACAGGCAGTACGCCATTCTCTCTGGTTTATGGGAGTGAAACAGTTCTTCCCCTAGAAATCCAGATTCTCTCTCTTCGAGTAGCCTTAGCCAGTGAGTTGACAGCCGAAGAAAGTTACCGTCTGCGACTACAAGAGCTAGTAGCGCTAGACAAAAAATGTTTATTAGCTCAACAGCGTATTGAGCTATACCAAGCACGCCTTTCCAGAGCCTTTAATAAAAAGGTGAAGGAAAGAATCTTTCAAGTCGGTGATCTGGTCTTAAGTGAGAAGACCAATGGTCATGACACACAAGGCAAAAGGAAAATTCTAGCCTAAATGGAAAGGTCCTTTTGTTATAGAATCAGTGTATTCTAACGGTGCGTATCGACTAACCAAGCCTGATGGTGACTTGCTCATGATGCCGATCAACGACAAGTTCCTGAAGAAAATTATGTGTAACCTTCATGAACATCGTTCACATATACCATGTTTCAGTCATATAAATGTACAGTACAATGTTTATGTGATTCGAAAAAAAAATTATCATCTAACTATTATCCGTATTTCAAGAGTCATGAATACGCTATGGATAATAGGTCCTCTAAAAAGATTCCCCAGTAGAATTATTTCTCTTTTGGACTCTGTCCAAACTTGGTCTGACGAAAATAAGTCACATCCACATTACCTCTGAACTATTTTTCGATAATTATTTCCCCAGTGGGATAATTAAGAAATGTTTTGCCACGTCCATATAACCTCTGAGCAAAGCATCCATCAAAGATAATCATCCATATATTACCTCTAAATTATCCACTCCTACCTAATGTTATATATCCTTCCACATCCATATTAGCTCTGATCAGATATAGAACATTCTCTGCTATTACATCCATATTACCTCTATTAGCAGCTTCTTTCAACTTATTATCTATATTCAAAAACCTTGAATATAAAACGGATAATAAGTCCACATCAAATTTTCCAGCGGAATACCCACCAGAAATATCCTTACTACGTCCACATTACCTCTAGTTCTGATATTTCACAAGCTCCATTCATGAGTTTTGATAGCCAAAAGATTTTTTATTAAAAATGTCTATCAAAAGACGAAGAAAAGAAAAATATATAAGAGTCTTGGCGGCTAAAATAGATAGTAACAAACAAAAGACTTAAGGGATACACAATCGATTGATGTTATCCCTCAGAGCCTTAATTTCAGCTTGAGATTTGATGGTGGCACGACGACGTGCTTCTTCCTGTCGAACAGCTTTATCCTCGAAAGGAATCAGTTTCATATGCTCCTCTTCCAACTTCACCAGCTGAGCCTTCAATTGGTCTGAAGTTATGGCAGTCGCAGCAGCCTGAACCACGTAGTCTTCCTGCTCAGATGCGACTGTTCGTAAGTCAGCCTCAAGCTGAGCAATCTCTTCACAAAGCTGTATAATTTGGTTGTACTTTTCAGCGATCTGGATGACCAGCTTATTTTTTGAGGCAATACGAGCCCTACCGGCAGCATCAAACTGTTCATACTAATCAGCCAGCTCACTGATCTCTTTAGCCAGTGCCTCCTTTCTCGCCTGAAAAGTAGCTTTCTCCTCCTCAATAGCTGCAATCAGAGCCACATCCTTCTCAAGAAATGATAATGTTGGACTTCGTTGACTGACCCCTCGGAGTTTAGCCACTTAATCTTCCAGGTCAGCCATGACCTTCCTTAAAGTATTTGCTCGCTCTTCATATCCAGCAATGCTTTCAAGAGCGATCACCTGGCATTCAGCGACAGCCTTCACAGGCCCGAAGGCGGCATTTTGGTTCAAAACTCCAGAAAGCTTTACTTTCAGAACGGAGTAGAAAGCTCTTATGACTTCCTGAGCCATCTCATCATCTTCAGAAGAGGTCGTTGGAGATAAAGCTTGATGGGGATCTTCTATCCCAAGGAGAGCTACTTGGGAGGAAGCTGAACCTGGCAAATAAAGCAATATATATATCAGTAACAAAAAAACTTACTTAAAGAAGGAGTTGTAAGTTCATACCTCTTGTCGGCTCAACATCAACTAGAACCGGAGAAATGAGAGCAGACCCAGGTTGCTCACTGTCAACATCAGCCAAAGCAGCATCAGGCTGCTCGTCTTCCACGGTCCCAGCTAGACCCGAAGCAGATTTAATAATGGCCGCCTCAACGGGCCGATCAAGAACTTTTTCAGTAACCGATGCCGATTTACTAGGAGAACCAAGGGCAGCTTCCTATCTAGCCCCGGTATCTGGAGCAACCTCCGTGCTTTGTTCTCTTTCCTTGTCTACAAGGGAATATACAATGGAAGTCAGCCTCACAAGTTGCACGCAAAATTGAAGTCAAAAAATCTCATCCAAAGAAAAGTACAAGAATGACATACCCAGAGGAGGGTGAGCTGATTGGACTTGATTTTCATCCAAGTCTTTCATCATAGCTCCTATTGCAGATATATCCCCCAAAGAAATATCATAAAAGGGACTGGCTTTCTGATCGCCACCATGGTCTGGGCCTTCGCCCTGATCATCCCTTTGCTCAAGCCTTACAACTGAAGAAGACCCGCCTTCATCCATCGGTTGAGGACGAGCAGGGGATACTATTGTTATGTCCACCTCTTCAGACGAAGAAGCACCTGCCACGGTCGTGACTTCAACATCCTGCGCAAAGAACAAACGCAATGGTGAGAAAGCTTCTAACGGTTTGACCAAAACGGCTATAGAGTCTAGGAAGGGATCTACCTCCCGAATGGTAACGGCCCGCGACGCTATTCCACCCCTCCTGGTCTTCCGAGAAGATCTTCTGGGAGGAGGCGAGCTGGCGCTCACGTCCGTGACCTTCTTTCTCCCTCGGAAGACGACAACCTTCTTCCTTTTGGACCGTGGAACCAGCTTAGTGGAAGCTTTCCTCTTATGTGGAATGTCAGAAAAAGGTTCTTCAGTATCCTCTCTCTAAGGTGCTGTAACAACAGGCTCCTCAAGAACAACTCTCTGCTATGGCGCTGCAGCCGGCTCAGCTGAGGGTGCGGCACCATCCTTTTTGTGACCCTTCATTGCGCGCACTCGTCCTATATTAGCAAGAGTATGGGCAAGTCTAGTCCCCAATATTAAACTATGTTTATGGTTATACCGATAATGAAGGGTATTGACCTGAATATAGAACTTGGCAGCAGCAAAGAGCATGTGGGTTTCAGGCTTATCTTCTGGCAGGATAAAAATTGCCCCCGTACATCCAGCGTTATAGTAGCCCCATGTACGTGCCCCGTCGATCAGGCTTCCTATCGACTGTAGATGAGGGCTAGGGTTGCCTAAGAGAAGCTGGCTGTAGCCGAACTACCGTGTAAAATGACTCGGCAGATAAGGTTCCAGGAAAGTGTGGTTCCTATTCCTGAGCACCAGATGGGAAGGCCTGATAGACTGGAGCCAACAGAACGCCCCAATAGGAAGGCTAGTAGTGAGTGCTCGCCCATCTACTAGAGTGTCTCATGTACGGCCACTACCAGACGGAGGCGACACTCTGAAGAATTCATAATTCTGCAGTAAACTCAAAGCCTTCCTGCAAACAGGCACCCCTGTGACGGTCCAATCTGCATCTTTGAACCTCTAAAGAAAGGCATCTTCCGCTAAAGAGTCTACCATCAGCCCGACATTCATTAATCTGGGGCAATACAGCACCAGCCATCCTATCAGATAATGAAAGGAAAATTCAGTCCTGACAAAATCCTTTCTGCCATCGGGTGTCACCGCGTTAATAATGAAGTGTCGCAAGCCTCGTTGGATGGCGCAGACCATCGCAGGAAGCATAGCAAGCTGGCATCCAAAGGCCAGCTTTACAGCCGGAAGTATCATACCCCGGCTTATTCTTTTAATAGACCCTGAACCACCAGGGACTACACAATCACGAAGCCATGTCATCAGAAAAGAGACTAGCACAGCCTTTTCCGACAGCTTGAACTCGGCCTTCCTGAAGAAATAATAGACCGAGAAGTTTCCCTAAGGATCATCACTATCTTCGGTGTCTACAGTTCCATGATCTGCCATCAATTGCTCTATCTCAGATTTCATCGAGGGCTTACGAGTCGAGAAAGAGACTGGGCCGTCTCCTTCTTCTTTGATGAAGATGTAGTTGGTCCAGGCTCTCGTATGGGAAGGGACCCCTCAGTATTAACCTTCTTTGTGACCTGGTGACAAATGAAGAGGTGACAGAGTAACTTTTTGTACACTTCCATCATCTTGGAGTTCTCTCTCTCCAAATCAATGAGCTCCTCATCACAGGGGACGTATTCTTCGTATGGCTCAGACCTCCAAGGAAGTTTTGATATCACCTGCATCTCGTGAAGAGCCAGACCCATCTTCCCACCTGGAGTAAAGAAGGTACACGTGTGATAGTTGTACAAATCCACCAACGAGATAAATATAGGCCAGTTAACCTTTATGCCATGTTGGGTAGCTCTAACGGCATAAAAAAGGCTGGTAGCTTTTAGGGTGGCCTCGTAAGTTGAGAGCACCCATCCAGTAAGGTCACTCCAGAATGGGACAGAGTATCTCCAACCTTCCATCCGCAGCTTCCCTCCCGGATACGACTCCCTCTTTGACAACATCAGGTCTCAGCAACGTAAGGGTGAAGATAAGTCGGGACATCATTTATTATGGCCCCAGGATGCAGCCCCCTCATAGAGTAGGATGTGGATCCCTTGACACACTTGAAAGTGTCCTTCTTCTGGTCACCAGAGTTAAATTGGATCCTAGCAGAAACGAACCCATGTAGTTCAAGGGTCAGGTCCCATTTCGTTTGCCTCCGTACAGCTAGATCAGTAAACGCTGACATAGGGTATCGGCGTTTCATCGATGGTAACCATATCCTTTGGTTATTCAACCTGACCACCAAAGGGTCTTCTAGACATATTGTCTCGTCGTCCTCAAATCCCAGGCTCTGACCAAACAAGAAGTACGGTCTCTTAAAGCTCCGCGCCCCTCCGAGTGTGAACTTATCATCATTCATCATCTGCTTTAAGAACATTTTGTCCTGCTCAAGCATAGCGATCACCCACACCGAAGGTTGGTCATGGCTGATCTTCACCTGAGCTTTTGTGACCATTGCAGTGATGAGGCTTGAATCCAGAGCATGGCGGACAGAGCCAAGAGGAATCCTACCAAGAGCCGGGACAACCATGTCAACTACGAAGACATAAGGAAAAGTCAGACTTAGAATCTATAGGAAAAAGACCTAAGTACTGAGAAATCCTATGCACCCTGACGTTATGTGCCCAAAAGATCTGTGGACGTATAAGCACAAGTTCTGTGTGGGCGCATAAGCACAAGTTCTGTGTGGGCGCATAAGCACGTGTTTTGTGTGGGCGCATAACACGAAGTATGTGGGCGCATGACAAAACCAAGTGCCTAGGCGCATAACACAACAGAGTGCGTAGGCACATGCATCTGTGAGCGCATAAGAACGCTCACAAAAGAAGTGTTTGCTTTGGGTGTATATCGATGGTTATGCGCCCAAGCAGAGAAAAGTATGAGCGTCACAAATTAACGCTCGAGACTTCGTTTTTTGAGACATCGCCTCATCCAGGCTGGGGTCCTGAACCAGATAAGACGCTGCCAAAGGAGAAGAACTAGCTGCTGCAGCCTTCTTGCCCTTCGCAGACTTCTTGGGAGACGAAGCAGCCTTGGGAGACATGATTGCTCGAAAGAGAGTAAAGGAAAAAACTCTTTAAAAATTCTGAGGAAAAATAAGAGAGAATGAGCTTTCTCTCTCTTCAAGGCATATTTATAGGCATAAACGGAGAGCTATGTGCCCACATGGCCTATGCGCCCACATGGTTTATGCGTCTACACGATCGATGCCCCTATGCAGAGACAGTATTTTACAGATTATGTGCCTGCTATTTGCTGATGCAGACTACGCATAAAGAGCGAATCTTTTCAAATTCTGTTCCAAAACGAGCCTATCGCTTCAGATTTCCAAGGAAGATCTCAACAGCCAAATTTTGACAGCCTGACAGACACCTATGCGCCCAAAGGGGTCATTCCTATCATGCGCCCAAGAAGCTGGTGGAGACAATTTTTCCCATGCTTCTTTCAAAGTATTCCGACACTCGTTCGAGTCTCAAAATTTTTGAAGGGTGTAAAACCCCTAAATTTCTACTATTTTTTAATTAGATTTGGTACTGATTTAAAATTTTGTATTGTACGTCGCGTAGTCGTATTGTACTTCGCGCACGAAGTTTATTTTTCTTGCTCGTCGAGTGCGAATATGTGCGAGCGTACATATTTTAGAAAAATATTTTTTCTATTTTATTATACGCTTTCAAAATATTTATTATTCTTGCTATAAAAAGCATTTTTGTTTTTAGCAGTTATTAATCATAAATAATATTTTATTGTATACTAGGAAAAGCATAATCATGTATGCATTATTCGTGCATACGTATATTTGCGTAATTATTTATTAGTCTATTTTAAATAAAAATATAATTTTTGAGATTTATTAATATTAATATTTTATTATTCAAAAAGATATTTAAAAATATTTATTATTTTTGAAATTATTATTATTGGTATTTTAAAAAATATATTTGGAAGTTATTGTGGCCATTTAAATCTTCAATTGATTTTTGGATTTATTTAAATAGTTAAATATTTGAAGTTTGATTTATCCCATTTGATTTTGAGCTAAAAATTTAATTTGATTTAAATTAGAATTGTATTTGAAATTGGATTTGACTGATTTTAAATTAATACATGAATTATCTACTTTGGGTTTTAAATAAATCCTAATCCTATCCTAATGTGAATTTTCACATCCTATAAATAGGCAAGTACTCCTCCATTATTTTTTTCTCTTCACAAATTCCTCCACAAATTTCCACAAAGTGTACGTGCCTCGTGTCGGTGTTCCAACCATCCTCGTGTCAGCCGTGGCGGCCTCGGGTCCGACCCCGGTGTCTTTCCAATAGGTTATTCTTCTTTTTACATATACAAAATTCTTCCCTCTCCTCTGTGTCGACAACCCGACACGGCAAACATCAAATCCCTAAACCCTAATTCCCAATTTTTTTCCAATCCTAACCCTAACCCTAACCCTAGCCATAGTCGAGCCGCCTCCCCGGCCTTGGCCGTCTCCACCAAGTCCCCCAACTTCGACCAACCCCCAGCGAGCTTCCTCGCCGTACCCGACCCCTGACCGTCGACAGCACCTCCATCCGACCCAATCACACAACCATCGAGCCATCACCAGCACACCACCGACAGCCCGGCTAACTCCGGCCAACTTTCCACCTACACCTCCACCCGACCCCATGTCCTCTCCGGTCGCAGCAACCGGCCAA
Source organism: Iris pallida (assembly GCA_029216955.1). Lineage (NCBI taxonomy): Eukaryota > Viridiplantae > Streptophyta > Magnoliopsida > Asparagales > Iridaceae > Iris > Iris pallida. Next base: position 4,918,046 of record JANAVB010027598.1, on the reverse strand, counting down.
CCTCCGTCCATCCATCAAAACCACCACAGCCTGCAGCGGCCACCGCCGCTCCTCACCACCTACTACCACCGGCCAAACCCCATGACTACCACCACCAAAAATAAAACCAAATTAAAACGACCACAAACCCTCACCTCCACCGGCCGTCGCGTCTGTCCGCCACGAGCTCGCCGCGCCGCCTCCATGAAGACCCGTGGTCGAGATACCTTCGCCTGCTCCTCCCACTCGGAGCTGGAGACCGCCTCCGCTGTGCGCCCGTTGGCGAGCCCCGCGCGGCCTTCAGCGCGCCGCCGAGCACACCAGATCCGGTGTGCCCTAGCCGCCCGCGACCTCCGTGCTCTCGAGATCCCAGCCGCTCCTTCTTTCTTCCGACCGCCTCCCGATCCTCACCGCCATCTTCCCTCACCAATGCTGGCGCCGCCCCTTCGCCGGATCTGAGCCTCTCCGCCCTAGCGTCTCCATCTGGCGACCGCCGGTGAGCCGCCGACCTGACCCGCTCAGCTCCGCAAAACCCTCGCTGAAACCCCCGCGTCCATCCTCTTTCCAGCGCGTCGCAGCCTGGCCCCAGTCGCACCCTATCCCGGCGACCGCCCTACGCCGCCCGCCTTTTTCTCTCCCGACCACCCTCCTCTCTCGCTCACACTTTCTTCTCTCTCTCTCTCTCTGCATCCTCTCTCTCTATTTCTTATTTTTCTTCTTCTCGAAACAGTGTACTCTGGTGACCTTTTTTTTTCAAAAGAGAACAGTTGTTCTCAAGTTTTCTTTTTCTTTCTAATTTATTTTAATTTATTATTTATTTATTTCTAGTTATTTAATTTTGTTATTTGATTTATGTTTTAACAGTAATAAGCATTGACTAGAATTTATAATTACTAATTATTTATTATTATTATTATTATTATTATGTTTAGTATTTTTTAGTGAATATCTGTAATTTAAATATTTAAATATTTTTTTGAGATGTATTTTTGGACAACTGTCTATATGTAAGTACGTATACTTTACGACGACTGTATATTAGTATTATACCTTAATTAATATTAGTATTATTGACAATATTCTAGTCGTTATTTTTTTTAATAAATATTATGGTTATTTGTAAATAAATTTATTAGTATTTTCATAGTATGTTAAATATATGGTACTAGGGTTGCCCTATATTATTTTAAAAACTTGATTTCGAAGACTAGATATATTGTTACAACATTAATACTTATTTTTGTACGCTAAAAAGTATTTAGACAAAAGTAGATTACCCTAAAATATGGGATTTCTATGATATTTGATAAAGTTATAATAATATCGTATATTTATCAAAAAGTATTTTTACTATTAAAAATATAGCTTTCTACCAATTCTATTTTCGACGAACTTAGAGTTTTTAGCCAAAATGATATCCTATTGACTTTAAGTATTTCTTTCCATCAATAATTTAGACTGAAACTAGTTTTCGAATATTATAATTAGTTTTTCTAAATTATATATATTATTTATCTAGATTTTTTTCGACTATCCTTTCGTCCGTAACTACGCCCATTACTCCTAACCTCCTGCCAATCATGTCCTTCCCCCTATCCAACCTAACCAATTTGACCGTCCTGGACCCGATGGAACTGTCCGTGCCACCATGAGAGGTCACCTTGTGTAGTTGTTACACCAAAGTCGCAGTTCATGCCACCATGATTATTGCAGCACACCAGGCGTACTACCAGGCAAGACACCTTGCCATTTACTGTTTATTTATTTTAGCTCATATTTCATGCATTATTTATTTTTTTATGCAAAATAAACTGTGATACATGGCATAACCTATTAGAACTTACTGTTCTTTTATATTTCCTGCTATGTATTATTTTTTTTTACACATTTAACCTAGATTTAAGGGACCACCTTTGTGTGTTGCATTTATGGCCTTGACACGTTGTACCACGAAGTTGTGTGTCGCATGTAGAATACGGAAGTACGTGATTGGCTGGCCACCAGTATGTACAATCCGTGCGATAGGAATAACCGCTAATAGAGATTGCATGCTAGTTTGACTTAGCGGTTATAGTGGTTTTGTGTTGTGGATACAACACAGTAGGCATTGGGCGGGGAGAACAATTTCTTAGCGTATGGGCTTTGATGCACTTTCCCTTTTGTAACCCGTGAGCTCCGTCGGAGACGCGGGTCAGCTTACCCAAGATTACTGACGGCTACTGACGATTCTGCGGAATGTCATGCTCTTATTGATTGGGCCTCTAGTGCCCCAAGGGGGGACTATGCCGATCCTATTCAGCCAGGACCCATGCGTAGGAAGGATTGTTCTTAACAACATTTTACTTAGATTGGTTAGGCAACTTTATCCGTTAGGTACGAATACTTTTGGTTTGGGTACTTGTATCTGACCGTGGCTTGGAACAATATCTTGTCGCAGATTAGTTCGTCACATCTTGTCCTTGTTTGGTTGTAGGTGTGACTTACTACTTCGATGAGAAGGTATTGAACTTTGTTGGGGTCCGGATACCATATTGGATTATTAGCATGGAAAGATACGTCACCGTGAATTAGTTTACCATCTCCTGTCCTTGTTTGGTTGGGGGGATGGTACGCTCGTTCAGTAGATGCGTATTGGACCATGTTATAATTCGATTGACTTATTTATTTAAGCAATATTTATTCAGTTTATATGGCATGATATTATGTGTCTTGTTACGTCTCTCTGAGGACCTGGTTATCTCTCCAGGTGTGTGCTCTTGTCTTTCGCAGGTGCTTTAGCTCTAGTCGTGATCATCGCTATTTTTTCGAGGATGATTGCATTTGGATCGTCTTCGCTTCGCTCGCCAAATTCATACCTTTTCTTATATATTTTTCCTTTACTTGTTGGTAGTAGATTTGTCTCCGCCCAACATATTGTATCAAGACAATTCATTATCTTTATATGATGTCTTTTATTTATTTATTTTGCGTGGATGAGATTAGTTATGGTTCTACTGCATTTCACAGCTTATGTATTCATACGAGGGTTCCATATATTGGAGTGTACTTCGTATGTATACAGCTGGCATGTCTACGTTCCAGTCCTACGTATTTTGGGACTGGAACGTTACATATTTTTGTGGTGGCCCATGCAGGTCTAGATAAATTGTTTGGTTACTTTACCGTACCAAACAAGCCTGCGTATAGGATTAGAAGTCTAGGATCTCATCCACATACTTGACCTTTTTCTCGATTCCATATTCGACCGACCCATCGATTGTATCTTGCTTGATTCGTCCTATCACTATTCTTATCTTCCCTTCGTGCTTGCTAGAGATTGACCCTACTAGTTAGACATTGTCCCAAAACACCCTTAGCTTAATTCTTTAAGTTGGGTAGAATACCCCACGACTTGACACACCCTTGATCATTAAGGGAATACAAATAGTATTAACTAGACCATAGAGACTAGAGGAATTTAACTCATTTGGTCAACCAAGCCTTGGTAAATAAAACCATAGAATGATGGTATAGGAATAAACAAGACTTAGATCCTTATGACTCTTAGACTATTCATATTTGTTCTTTATTTCAATCTTAATCTCGTGCCTATATTTTTACTATCTAGACTAATGATGCTAATGTAGCTTAGTTTTTGCAAGCTCAAATCTTTATCAAGCTTGTTCATGACATATGTTATTGGAAGAATTCCCACTAACATATTGTCTAATCAGAACAGGTGCAGGATGGTCTGATCAACCGAGTGCACTTTGGTTCGCTTTTGCCTATTATTCTACGTGGATGGGGACATAGTTAATCTTGTCCTCTAGAGTCCCATCCACGATTGCCTTGAAAATTTCTTTGAAATTATTCGATCGTCTTTGAATCACGTATTCGTATTCGATAACGCCTCCTTCGAACTCTATATTGCTTTCACCTTCACCTATTTTAGAAGAACAAAAGCGTTGTACTAGAACTTCCTCTAAGCCTTCATATCGATTATGACCATACCGTATTGTTTTTCTACGATCTAGATCGCGATTTCTTACGACATGATTTTGTGAAAATATTGTCATCATTGGATCCCCATTGATACCCCCTTGTGTCCTCTCACCCCCCTACGAATTTTTAATTACGAGGACGAAATTCTTTTAAGTTGGGTAGGATGTAAAACCCCTAAATTTCTAATATTTTTTTATTAAATTTGGTACTGATTTAAAATTTTGTATTGTACGTCGCGTAGTCGTATTGTACGTCGCGTACGAAATTTATTTTTCTTGCTTGTCGAGTACGAATATGTGCGAGCGTACATATTTTAGAAAAATATTTTTTCTATTTTATTATACGCTTTCAAAATATTTATTATTCTTGCTATAAAAAGACTTTTTGTTTTTAGCAGTTATTAATCATAAATAATATTTTATTGTATACTAGGAAAAGCATAATCATGTATGCATTATTCGTGCATACGTATATTTGCGTAATTATTTATTAGTCTATTTTAAATTAAAATTTAATTTTCGAGATTTATTAATATTAATATTTTATTATTCAAAAAGATATTTAAAAATATTTATTATTTTTGAAATTATTATTATTGGTATTTTGAAAAATATGTTTGGAAGTTATTGTGGCCATTTAAATCTTCAATTGATTTTTGGATTTATTTAAATAGTTAAATATTTGAAGTTTGATTTATCCCATTTGATTTTGAGCTAAAAATTTAATTTGATTTAAATTAGAATTGTATTTGAAATTGGATTTGATTGATTTTAAATTAATACATGAATTATCTACTTTGGGTTTTAAATAAATCCTAATCCTATCCTAATGGAAATTCCCACATCCTATAAATAGGCAGGTACTCCTCCATTATTATTTTTCTCTCCACAAATTCCTTCACAAATTTCCACAAAGTGTACGTGCCTCGTGTCGGTGTTCCAACCATCCTCGTGTCAGCCGTGGCGGCATCGGGTCTGACCCCGGTGTCTTTCCAATAGGTTATTCTTCTTTTTACATATACAAAATTCTTCCCTCTCTTCTGTGTCGACAACCCAACACGACAAACATCAAATCCCTAAACCCTAATTCCCAATTTTTTTCTAATCCTAACCCTAACCCTAGCCGTAGTCGAGCCGCCTCCTCGGCCTTGGCCGTCTCCACCAAGTCCCCCAACTTCGACCAACCCCCAGCGAGCTTCCTTGCCGTACCCGACCCCTGACCGTCGACAGCACCTCCATTCGACCCAATCACACAACCACCGAGCCATCACCAGCACACCACCGACAGCCCGGCCAACTCCGGCCAACTTCCTACCTACACCTCCACCCGACCCCATGTCCTCTCCGGTCGCAGCAACCGGCCAACCTCCGTCCATCCATCAAAACCACCACAGCCTGCAACGGCCACCGCCGCTCCTCACCACCTAATACCACCGGCCAAACCCCATGACTACCACCACCAAAAATAAAACCAAATTAAAATGACCACAAACCCTCACCTCCACCGGCCGCCGCGCATGTCCGCCACGAGCTCGACGCGCTGCCTCCATGAAGACCCGTGGTCGAGAGACCTTCGCCTGCTCCTCCCACTCGGAGCTGGAGACCGCCTCCGCCGTGCGCCCGTCGGCGAGCCCCGTGCGGCCTTCAGCGCGCCGCCGAGCACACCAGATCCGGCGTGCCCTAGCCTCCCGCGACCTCCGTGCTCTCGAGATCCCAGTCGCTCCCTCTTTCTTCCGACCGCCTCCCGATCCTCACCGCCGTCTTCCCTCACCAATGTTGGCGCCGCCCCTTCGCCGGATCTGAGCCTCTCCGCCCTAGCGTCTCCATCTGGCGACCGCCGGTGAGCCGTCGACCTGACCCGCTCAGCTCTGCAAAACCCTCGCTGAAACCCCCGCGCCCATCCTCTTTCCAGCGCGCCGCAGCCTGGCCACAGTCGCACCCCATCCCGGCGACCGCCCCACGCCGCCCACCTTTTTCTCTCCCGACCACCCTCCTCTCTCGCTCACACTTTCTTCTCTCTCTCTCTCTCTCTCTCTGCATCCTCTCTCTCTCTCTCTCTATTTCTTATTTTTCTTCTTCTCAAAACAGTGTACTCTGGTGGCCTTTTTTTTCCAGAAGAGAACAGTTGTTCTCAAGTTTTCTTTTTCTTTCTAATTTATTTTAATTTATTATTTATTTATTTCTAGTTATTTAATTTTGTTATTTGATTTATGTTTTAACAGTAATAAGCATTGACTAAAATTTATAATTACTAATTATTTATTTTTTTATTATTATTATTACGTTTAGTATTTTTTAGTGAATATCTGTAATTTAAATATTTAAATATTTTTTTGAGATGTATTTTTGGACAACTGTCAATATGTAAGTACGTATACTTTACGACGACTGTATATTAGTATTATACCTTAATTAATATTAGTATTATTGACAATATTCTAGTCGTTATTTTTTTATAAATATTATGGTTATTTGTAAATAAATTTATTAGTATTTTCATAGTATGTTAAATATATGGTACTAGGCTTGCCCTATATTATTTTAAAAACTTGATTTCGAAGACTAGATATGTTGTTACAACATTAATACTTATTTTTGTACGCTAAAAAGTATTTGGACAAAAGTAGGTTACCCTAAAATATGGGATTTCTATGATATTTGACAAAGTTATAATAATATCGTATATTTATCAAAAAGTATTTTTACTATTAAAAATATAGCTTTCTACCAATTCTATTTTCGACGAACTTAGAATTTTTAGCCAAAATGATATCCTATTGACTTTAAGTATTTCTTTCCTTCAATAATTTAGACTGAAACTAGTTTTCGAATATTATAATTAGTTTTTCTAAATTATATATATTATTTATCTAGATTTTCTTCGACTATCCTTTCGTCCGTAACTACGCCCATTACTCCTAACCTCCTGCCAATCATGTCCTTCCACCTATCCAACCTAACCAATTTGACTGTCCTGGACCCGATGGAACTGTCCGTGCCACTATGAGAGGTCACCTTGTGTAGTTGTTACACCAAAGTCGCAGTTCATGCCACCATGATTATTGCAGCACACCAGGCGTACTACCAGGCAACACACCTTACCATTTGCTGTTTATTTATTTTAGCTCATATTTCATGCATTATTTATTTTCTTATGCAAAATAAACTATGATACATGGCATAACCTGTTAGAACTTACTGTTCTTTTATATTTTCTGCTATGTATTATTTTTCTTACACATTAAACCTAGATTTAAGGGACCACCTTTGTGTGTTGCATTCATGGCCTTGACACGTTGTACCACGAAGTTGTGTGTCGCATGTAGAACACGGAAGTGCATGATTGGCTGGCCACCAGTACGTACAAGCCGTGCGATAGAAATAACCGCTAATAGAGATTGCATGCTAGTTTGACTTAGCGGTTATAGTGGTTTTGTGTTGTGGATACAACACAGTAGGCATTGGGCGGGGAGAACAATTCCTTAGCGTATGGGCTTCGATGCACTTTTCCTTTTGTAACCCGTGAGCTCCGCCGGAGATGCGGGTCAGCTTACCCAATATTACTGACGGCCACTGACGATTCTGCGGAACGTCATGCTCTTATTGATTGGGCCTCTAGTGCCCCAAGGGGGGGACTATGTCGATCCTATTCAGCCAGGGCCTATGCGTAGGAAGGATTGTTCTTAACAATATTTCACTTAGATTGGTTAGGCACCTTTATCCGTTAGGTACGAGTACTTTTGGTTTGGGTACTTGTATCTGACCATGGCTTGGAACAATATCTTGTCGCGGATTAGTTCGTCACATCTTGTCATTGTTTGGTTGTAGGTGTGACTTACTACTTCGATGAGAAGGTATTGAACCTTGTTGGGGTCCGGATACCATATTGGATTATTAGCATGGAAAGATACGTCACCGTGAATTAGTTTACCATCTCATGTCCTTGTTTGGTTGGGGAGATGGTACGCTCGTTCAGTAGGTGCATATTGGACCATGTTATAATTCGATTGACTTATTTATTTGAGCAATATTTATTCAGTTTATATGGCATGATATTATGTGTCTTGTTGCATCCCTCTGAGGACCTGGTTATCTCTCCAGGTGTGTGCTCTTGTCTTTCGCAGGTGCTTTAGCTCTAGTCGTGATCATCGCTATTTCTTCGAGGATGATTGCATTTGGATCGTCTTCGCTTTGCTCGCCAAATTCATATCTTTTCTTATGTATTTTTTCTTTACTTGTTGGTAGTGGATTTGTCTCCGCCCAACATATTGTATCAAGACAATTCATTATCTTTATATGATGTCTTTTATTTATTTATTTTGTGTGGATGAGATTAGTTATGGTTCTACTGCATTTCACAGCTTATGTATTCATACGAGGGTTCCATATATTGGAGTGTACTTCGTATGTATACAGCTGGCATGTCTACGTTTCTAGTCCTACGTATTTTGGGACTGGGGCGTTACAAAGGGGGTCTTGTAGAAGCATGAAAAATATAAGACCATGTATCCCATATGAAGAAGACAAAATAAGCTATGCGCCCACATAACCAAAAAGGGGCTATGCGCCCACAGAACCAAAGGGAGTCTATGCGCCCACATGGTCGAAGAGGGGCTATGCGCCACATGATCGATGAGGAGCTATGCGCCCACATGATCAAAGAGGATCTATGCGCCCACATTATTTTTATGCAGATCAAACATGCACCCAAGTGTGGGCACATAAACTTACTCCCACACATGCGCCCAAGGAAGTAGATTCCTACGACTCAGTCAAACTCCACGATCAATCGTGCACCGAAGCATGCGGCCACGTCAGTCTCCACGAGCAATCGTGCACCGAAGCATGCGGCCACGTCAATCCCACGATCTACCTATGATCATCCAGTGTCCATGCGCCTACACCCTATGCACCCAAAGGGGTATTATGCGCCCACAGTAAAATCAGTGTATTTTCCACCTGTGGGCGCATAACAGTCGTTTCAGTGCCAAATGACTATAAATAGAGGGCGTCCCCCTCTACAAAGACAGACAGAACGGAGAGCATTTTAAGTGCCAAATTGCTGCCCTTCTTGCCAGTGAGCCGAGAGTTAGCAATTTCATTAGGTTTTCTTCCACTTTTTTAATCGGAGTGTCAACGGAGTAAAGGAGAAACTACCGCTGGATCTCCATCGTTCCATTCTCTAGAATTCTTTTTGTATTCAGGGATCCTCAGCGCAGGATCTCTCAGGCATACTCGATTTGTGGTGCCTTATGCCAATAAGAAAAGACAGTGTTTTTTCTTCTTTTTTGTGTGTGTCCACAATGCCACCAGTACAGTTTAGTACTGACACCCACACAGTTTTCTTGTGCAGGCATAGGTAGAAGCTCGTGGTACGGAGCTCGCTTGGATGCATGAGGCATAGAGTTCCTTGACGATTCGAAGTGTGTGGCTGCGTGGAGTCTGGACTTATACGAGACATAATGTATGGACATCGCCTATCTAAAGCTTCTGCTGGCCTACTCAAATTATATTGAGAGATGAGAGAGAGTAGAGTGACCTGTAATGTGAGAAGAGTGAGCTTGAGTGATTGTAATCTTGGCCTTGCGCCACATTGTAATCTTTGTTTCAATATCAATAAAAGAGTATTTTGCATGATTTGTGTTTTGCTTTAAATTTCTGCAGCTGTATCAATATTTTCGCTTGTGACTTCTATGCGACGACCCCGTCGCTTAGCCTATAATCGGCCATTATGGAACCCGCCTTGCATGAGCGCAATCTAGGCTCACGCGGCATCACGTCTTAGCCCGAACGATCGCTCCTACTGAAGCGGGGTGTGACATAATGGTATCAGAGCACGGCTTTACGTCCTTGGACTTTCGATTGAATTCTTTAACTCTCGATTTTATTCCGCAAACTCTGATGTTGTCTTCACAATTCGATATCGTTGGTGCGCTCTCTCTCAAATGTCCCACGGGATGTCCATACAATAAGTCTATATATTTTGCAAAATCGTACGAAAAAAATATGGTTGAACAAAAGTTAACTTTAAATAAGCACGGTTGGCTAAGTCGGGCTGGGCATATACACCAAAATTACGTCAGACAAGAATGAGTTAACTTGATTCAAAGAGTGTTGGGTGGTTTCGATAGCGGTGCTATCGAACGACAATGTTATCGTCGATGTGATATAGGAAAGCGTGCTTGAAATTTGAGGAATGGTTCGAACGGAGATTCGAAGAAATTGATTGTGAATCAAATGATAGTTTTGAGGATTTGTCATGACTTCATCCGTGTGTGGTGTATGGGATAGCCTCAGGGATGTTGATCGATTGAGGATTTCGCGATGTCGATGAGTCTATCAGCAAGCGACGAGTACGCAAAGCCTTAGAAAGAGTGTTTCAAAGTTAGTCATGACTTGATAGCTAGCATGAAATTGATTTGAACGAATTTGAAATGACGTGCGCCGGATTATGATTGTGCAAGTATGAAATGTAAAATGATTGAGTAGGTGAAATTGAATCGAAAAAAAGTTAAAGTGTAGCGAATAGATGACTTGATAGAGAAAATCGATATAAATCGTATACGAAAAGTTAGCACGATCGGATGATAGCGTGCATGGGAATGATTTAAATATTGAGAATGACTATAAGGAATTGGGATAGATGTTACTCGATGACTTGTTAGCATAAGACAACGTGAATTAAGGAAAGATGTTGCTGGATGACTTAAGATATAGACGGATGTGCATACGTGATTTTTGGTTTTGGACGAATTGAACATGTAACTAGTTTGGAGGATAATGATCGATTTGATCTTGAATATCGAGGAAATATGGTGTATCCAGTTCGGATGATAGCATCAGTTGTACGACTCAAAATTCGTTGCAAAAGAAGATCGTCAGGTTATGCATATCATCGATGGTATTGAGACGTATCAAAGATCGATATACGATAACTCGGGGGCACTCTAATTCCAGCCTCGCACATACGTCACGTCGGATTTGGGATGATCGTTCCACGTGAGCGCTGATATGGTGATTCATGTAGCAGAAATGATCGAACTCGAAAAATTAGGACGCGACAATTTGGATTGCTTCGACTTGTGGTTTGATACGAATATGAATTCGAGGATTGGTTGGACTTGCGATTGAGGATTAAGTAAAGTTGAGGATTAAGTAGATCCAATCTCCGTATCGAGAATGAATTAGTCTAGACTCAAAGCAAGAGTTACACCCCGATGATGATGATTATTCCGCGGAAGCGCACATGGTGATTTTATGCCCACCGTAAAAAATCAGACTTACGTGAGATTGGGGTATGACATGTTGCTAAGCTAGACGACCTTGTAATCAAATATGTGAATTGTGATAAACGACTTAGAAAATATGGAATGAGAATTATGGTCTAGTGACAAATCGTGTCATAGTGTTTGATTTGGAAAGAATGGACATGTAGATTATATCGAACGGATCCAAAGAGATAGACTATGCGAACTATAAATTTGGACGTACGATAGCGATATGAAAAAGGCTTGGTTGAGCAGAACTTAAAGTAGGATGGTTTTGCTGAATAACACGGACCCCTGAAATTTAACGCTACGAGTGCGAATAGGTAAAAGATATCTATGCTCGAAGTTTAGACATCAGAGTGATGCGAGCTTGGGTATAAAACTCCGTACTATCAATTTTGGTTTGACCTTAGGATTGGGGTCAGTGTTGATATTATTGTTTGGGAACTATGATTCCAATACTGACGATTGACTTTAGACTAGAGAGAGATGGCCTAACGATTAGGCAAGACGTCCATGTTTCGAGAGTCAGTATCGTATGATTGATCTTGAGGATTGATATGATTGAATATCGGTATTGGTGGATAGAATGATTCAAATTATGAGGACACCACTCGCGAGTCTTAGCTGAAATGCATATATTTCAGGGACGCTTGAATATGTGCACGATCCAACTCGAGTGGTGATGACGGATTCTCTATCACGAGGCTTGGCTGACATGTATATATTTTGAAGATGCCTAGAATATGTGTATGATCCAACTAAGTGATACGTTGAATTCAAGTGAGACTGTAGGAACTGAATGGTACCAAGGATTTTGAAATTGTGTCTCAAGAAAAATATTGATGGTAGTACGATCGTTGGATTCAAATGAACTTAAATGTCGATTGAATCAATGGTTTGTCCTAGAACTAGGTTACCCGTGTGCGTGATAAGTATAAGTTGTCCCCAGTTGAAATATAGTTGTTCGTGTCAAAAGATAACCAAAGCACGAGCGTGGCTCGGGTTGAAGAAACACATAGGACGAATGTGTGCGAGAATCGTTGGATGTTGAATCACGTTATAAGTCGATAAATATACTCAGTTAGTTTTGTGGACGAAACTTTTTCTGAGTGGTGTATGATGTAGTGCCCCGTCCAGCTCAGTTAATTGAAGGAATCGAAATGCCGACGGCATTCGAAATTAGCCATGCAACGGTTGCTCGAAGACCCGCTCGGTCGAGGCGACCCCTCGCTCAGGTGGGTGGCTTCGGTGAACTTGCCTCGGCTTAGCCTTCGTACTAATAAAACAAACATTTTTTAAATACACTAGTAAGCTTGATAATAAAAGAGACGAATGCAAATAGCAAAGGGAATAATCCTAACTTAGTTCGATTGAGTTAGAACATGGAAAAAGGTCCCACGGTCGACTTAGAAACGATGCACTATGGCTTTCAAAATGACACTCGGTCCTTCGTCTCATGGCTTGGAAGAAGGAAAAGTTTGTCTTCGCCACAAAGCTAAGAATTTGCCCAAGTCATAGGCGTCACCCGCATAAACGCTTGATAAAGTGTGCACGGTCCCATCGTCCAAGGCTTGGCATAGCCTTTGCTCGCCCCACGGATTAAGTTGTATTGCACGGCTTATGGCATAAGTCTAGGCACCCAAATAGCTTGGTTGTTTAAAGTCAAACGCGTGCACGGCACGTTCCCACGATGTAAGGCTTGACGCAACCTTTGCTCGTCAAGTTGTTGCACGATTAAAGTTATGCAAAGTAATGTTAGGCTATCGAAGTCATTCTAACACTGTCCTACGATTTCTACGATTGTCATAGCCATATTAAGGCTCATCATATGGAGTATGACTTGAACGGTAGTGTCGTATAGAACGCAAGTTGGTTTAAGATACGAGCTACGGTTGGTTCAGTAAAAAGTTAGCCACGGTCTATGGCACCTAAAGAACACAGTTTGTTCAAATTAAGCGGAAAGGCTACGCAATAGCCGCTCCCTGAATTTCAAAGAATGTAAAGTTCAAGCGATGGTTTATCGTTGAGGCGGTCCCTCATTTGGGAGTCTCATGGTTCCAATTAATGCATGTTTTGTATGATATGGTTTCAAGCACGTTTTGCTAAAGAGTATGGTTTGAGTCGTTCCACATATTAGGCCATGCATTACGTGAGTCTAGATGAAGTCTCATAGGTGTGTGGTCATGGAAAAATTGTCGACAAGGGCGATGTATCTTCGGATCGGCAACCTGGGCCCAGGAGACCGATCCGGCCATGGAGGAAACACGGTATAGCTGATGCTGGGTAGGCAACCAGGGATTCGGTGGGCTGTCATTGAGGCTAGCTAACTGTATTGACCGACCCATCCTATTCCTAGCTATGTCCACAATAGCTAGTCAATGCCAGTGACCTTTCTTATAGGTAAGTTGTCGTGCAGAGAGGCTATCCGCATGCACGATGTCGTTCGAATCAAAGGAAGTATAAACACAGAACAAACTGAGTCAAGAAAAGATATGCACGGTTGTAACACCAGTATGAAGCCTAAGATTTGGCTATAGCAAGGATACGTGCTTCGGTACGAGTCGTGGCGTCGAGTATTAAGTTGTTCGTACAGAGTTGCATAAGTCAGATTTGAGTCATTAAGAGCTAAGTCAAGAAGGGCCGTAAGGCGAATTTGATCGAAAAATGTTGAGTTGCGAGGCAAGACCTTGACATGTTCATGCATGGCCATGCTGTCACGGCACGAGTATAGGCAAGACTAAGTAGGGAAGCACTATCTCAAGTATATTGAAGCACGAATAGAGTTTATGGCATGACCAAGTTGTTGCGTTCCAAATATGGGCCGATAGGCAAGCACGAGTCGATAAGTTGACGTCATTGACACAAGAATGGTCTAGAGGAAAGGTATAAGTAAGTTGTTGGTGCAGAACACGATGATGGTCTAGAGACACAAAATAGGCCAAGAGTTTGTCCTAAAATCAATCCTAAGGCAAGAATAGAAAGACAATCATAAGGGATTATGTTGTACAAAGTAAATAAATGTGTTGGTTTTGTTCGGGTGGACGAGGAGCTCACTCCACCAGTACAGTTGAGTACTGACATCCACACAGTTATCTTGTGCAGGCACAGGTAGAAGCTCGTGGCGCGGAGCTCGTTTGGATGCATCGAGGCATGGAGTTCCTTGACGATTCGGGGCGTGTGGCCGCATAAATTCTGGACTTATATGGGACATAATGTATGGACATCGCTTATCTAAAGCTTCTGCTGGCCTACTCAAATTGTATTGAGAGATGGAAGAGAGCAGAATGACCTGTAATGTGAGAAGAGTGAGCTTGAGTGATTATAATCTTGGTCTTGCGTCACATTGTAATCTTTGTTTCAATATTAATAAAAGAGTATTTTGCATGACTTGTGTTTTGCTTTAAATTTTTGCTGCTGTATCAATGTTTCCGCTTGGGACTTCTATGCGACGACCCCGTCGCTTAGCCTGTAATCGGCCATTATGGAACCCGCCTTACGTGAGCGCAATCTAGGCTCATGCGGCATCACGCCTTAGCGAGGACGATCGCTCCTACGGGAGCGGGGTGTGACATAATGGTATCAGAGCACGGCTTTACGTCTTTGGACTTTCGATTGAATTCTTTAACTCTCGATTTTGTTCCGTAAACTCTGATATTGTCTTCGCAATTCGATATCGTTGGTGCGCTCTCTCTCAAATGTCCCACGGGATGTCCATACAATAAGTCTATATATTTTGTAAAATCGTACGAAAGAAAATATGGTTGAACAAAAGTTAACTTCAAATAAGCACGGTTGGCTAAGTCGGGCTGGGCATATACACCAAAATTACGTCGGGCAAGAATAAGTTAGAATTTATTCAAAAAGTGTTGGGTGGTTTCGATAGCGGTCTGTCGAACGACGATGTTATCGTCGATGTGATATCGGAGAGCGTGCTTAAAATTTGAGGAATGGTTCCAACAGAGATTCGAAGCAATCGATTGTGAATCGAATGATAATTTTGAGAATTTGTCATGACTTCATCCCTGTGTGGTGTATGGGATAGCCTCAGGGATGTTGATCGATTGAGGATTATGGGGTGTCGATGAGTCTATCAACAAGCGACGAGTACGCAAAGCCTTAGAAAGAGTGTTTCAAAGTTAGTCATGACTTGATAGCTAGCATGAAATTGGTTTGAACGAATTAGAAATGACGTGCGCGGGATTGTGATGGCACAATAAATTTGAAAAAGTTATTCTAGAATTAGTACAAATCTCTTTATGGCCTAAAGCAAGCTCACAAGCAATGGCACAACAAATTTGACAAAGTCATTCTAGAATTTGGTTTTGTTCCAAATAAATAACAAATGTTTGTATTCTAAAAATACAAATGGAAGTTGTGTCATCGTATGCTTATATGTTGATGATATCCTTATTCTAGGATCTCCACTAGAATTGATAAATAGCACTAAGAATTATTTATCTAACCAATTTTTTATGAAATACCTATATGAAACAAACATGATCTTAGGAATGCAAGTGTCCAAATACAAAGAGGGCTATACTCTATCCTTAGTACATTCAATTAAAAAAATACTAAGAAAATTTGAGTATTTTGACCAAAAAACTTGCCCTTACTCCTTATGACAGTAATGTCGTTCTCAAGAAGAATGAAGAATCACCTATATAACAACATAAATATTCACAGATGATAGGGTCCCTTATGTATATAACATATAGGACCAGACCCGATATTGTATTTGTTATTGGGAGACTAAGTATATATACTAGTAACCCAAACCAGTCACATTGGACTGCATTAGACAGAGTATTTAGATATCTTAAGGGTAATATAGATTATAAACTTTATTATACTAGACACCCTGATATCATAGAGCGTTACTCAAGTGGAAATTGGGCAATTGATTCACATAATGTGAAATCCACTACTGGATATATTTTTATCCTAGGAGGAGCTGCAATCTCCCGGGGATCATTAAATAAACTATCATTACAAGAAGTACAATGAATCTCAAATGATAGCATTGGACACTACTTGTACAGAAGTCGAATGGCTTAGAAATCTTATTATGCATATACCTATTTCTGTTAGTCATGTTCCTGCAATTTCTATAAACTGTGACAATAAATCTGTTATAGAACTACTAAAGCATGATTCTGTGAATGCTAAGATGAACAAGCACCTGCAGATGCGCTTCAAATCGATAAAGAGCCTATTAGGCAAATATTTGGTTCTTGACTATATAAAGTCAGAAAAGAACCCTGCAAACCACTTGACGAAGGGTCTGTCTAGGACATTGATCCTAGAATTATTGACGGGGACAAGAACAAGCCCGTAAGTTAGTCACTAGCAGTGGTAACCCAACCGAGTCTGACTGGAGATCCCAAGAAGCCAGTTCAATGGGTAGGAACTAACTGGACTAGGTGACTATTATGGAACACTGACCCTGAGATTAAATTCTCTTAATATAAATGCCCAAGAGGCCATTATAAGCCCCCTGATTTTTGGATCTTATTTTAAATTATTTTATATAGATATTTTAATTTATTAAAGTCAATAATGACTATGTAAGTAGTTTACTATAGCTTGGATTTTTATTTTTTCAAATCCAATTCCATATTTGAATTCTAGACTCGTCCACCTTCAATTTGATATACCATGTCTCATCCAATTTTTCTTTTCAACATTTTTTTGACTTCGCGCAACTTCAGGTCAACTTAGGCCAATTTGAGCCATTGTCGTAATTTTAGGCCAACTTCCAATTTGATTTTGGGACTTGACATAGATCGAAGCCGTATGACCCAATATATAATTTTAACCCATTTTGAGTCTACAATGCACATGCCTAGGGTGTACCATCCAATCGAGTTCCTATGTGCCATTTATTTACAAATGGCACATGAGACTCATTAAATTAATTTTCGGATCCAATTTGACTAGTAATGCTACTTGGACCCTAACCTAGTCAACCCTACTAGTTAGAGCCTAACTAGGAGTACCAAAACCAAGTATACATATATTTGAGGAAATTTTAGAGATTTAACTGCAGCCATATGCAATATTCCCTTATATATATGGCTTGGTCAAATATCTTACCAAAATAGGAAACCTATTAATAATAGTAAGATTTGGAGAACCAAATCATATCCAAATTAAATCAAACCAAAGCCCATGCCCAAATAATATATATAACTATCAAACCCTAACCATCCCCCTCTCTCATAACTACTGCCTACTACTCCATAAACCCTCCAGACCTAGCGGCCACCACTCCAAGGCCGACCCCCCTAGCCGACCTCCTTTCCTTCTTAAAACCCTAATTTTTCTACATTTATGTGCCATCATCACCACTCATGTGACCCCCTCAACATCATCTTCCATCCTAGCAACAGTAGGAGAAACTTTGCGGCTGTTAGAGAGGTGCACGACGCGCTACTTGGGCCGAAACTCCGCCGAATCGAAGTATGAAACGTCACAGCAGGTTAGTCGACTTGTAGATGGTCTTTCACCCACGTTTTCTTATGCTTTCCTCCTCAAACAAAATCTAAGAGTTACATTTGTGTGTCTATTCCGACCCATGATCGTCGGATCCTCTAGTTCCAAGCGGTTTGCCCGTGGCATCGATTCTACGACAATTTATTCAAAACCGACAAATTCTGTTGTGAGCCATTTTCCACCTATCTAAGTTTAGTTTCTAACTTCTTATATTTTTATTTAGAATCTAGACATCGGTACCTTTCCGACGCATATCTGAAAGTTAGATTTTACATCGGTATACTATTTTTAAAAATTTATGACATTTGCCGTGTCACCGAACTCCGAAAAATTCTACTTTCCTTGTGTCCAAAAGTGTCAAAACTCCATGAATCCATATTAAACTTTATATTGTACAAGATTTAACATTATAAATTCTATTTTAACTATTTTTTAGGATTTTTATAGAATTTATTATTTTTATTTAATTATTGTTTCGGGATTAAATTAATGGATCAAATTGAGGAAGTCATATGTGGCATTGACATAAGACCTCTTGTAAAAGGGTTCCCCAATTGAAAATATAATTATAGCAATACATAAGTA
This sequence comes from Iris pallida, assembly GCA_029216955.1. Classification (NCBI taxonomy): domain Eukaryota; kingdom Viridiplantae; phylum Streptophyta; class Magnoliopsida; order Asparagales; family Iridaceae; genus Iris; species Iris pallida. The sequence continues at coordinate 4,899,739 of JANAVB010027598.1, read as the reverse complement.
TTTATAGATAAATTTCAAAATTTAATTATATTATTTTGTTATAATTGTAAAGTATTTACGAGAGGTTTTGGTACATATATGTACTTATATAATAGATGCAGTGTCGTAACAACGTTATAGCAACTAGGAGGCACAGATACTCATATAATTTATATATGGTATGTTGATATAGAATATTAAATATAGTATATTATTATAGGTGAGCTTGGGAGGATCGATAAGGATACCAGAGTTGGTCAGGACCACTCGTAGACAGCAGTTACAGGCAAGCATGCCTTACCTTCGTTACAAATTATTCTTTTCTGTTTTGTTGTTCTTTTTTATTAGCATTGCATGACATAGGATATTGATACTTAGTGTTCGTTTATAGACGGGTGCCGATGTCATGATAGTGACATCGAGTATTAACATTAGGCATTACGTACATACTGATGTGTCCATTGACATGATTGACCACAAGACACCGACACATTCATGATGCAAGATTTATATGACTATTTGTGGTATTGACTTTGTATTAGCATTCTAGATTTCTTTATCAGTATTGCTTTTACTTTTGAGATAACTGCACAGACTTGACATTGCTAGATTCTAGACATAGGGATTGGGGAGAACTTGACTACAATATCAGACCTATTGTCATATGGCCCATTGTTTAGTGATTTTTATCTCTGTAGCAGAGTAAGAGATTATCACTATTGAGAATTGATTGTCCTTAGTGCCACGATATGGTACTGGAGACAATATCCTGTTGAGGTGCTAGTGAGCCTTGTCTGGTATTCTAGAAAAGTATCTTACTTGCATAGCACATTGACGAATACAATTGATTGCCTTAGTTCATATTTTTATTTCTATACCTTGGCATGTATATTATGCACCTTGCTAGTCCCCTGAGGATCTGGCTATTTCTCAAGCTTAGACGAAGCTGAAGACTACTCGGAGGTTTACGGTTTGGCAGCTGAGACCGAAGGCATACCGGTACAAGAGGGCGAGATAGTGCCAGAGGACTTCTCATGATCATGGTACCTTCATATTTATCTTTGCTACATTATTTTCTTTTTTTATCAAACTTGTAGTTGATTTATATTTTGTTTCTATTTTTGTGGTTTCAGGATGTTTTACCAGCACAGACTTTATTACTTTTATTGCTGGATATTTGAGACATTTTTTTATTTATTCTTGATCTCTTTGTAGACTCTGTGGATGTGATTAGATGTATATACCTGTGGACTATATTTTATTTTTGGGTGTTATCGTGATTTACAACTTTAAGTATTTCGCTAATGTGCTTGTTGTGTAGCTTGGCCTATTAGTGAAGTGCTGCTGGCATGTATTCGTATGTCTGGTCCTACATATTTTGGGACTGGGGCGTTATATATTTTTGTGGTGGCCTATGCAAGTCAGTTAATCACTTCGGTTAAGTTACTGTACCGACGTGAGCCTGCAATTAGAATGGAAAAGACACATAGGATCACATCCACATGTCTGATACATTTTTTGACTTTATTTTGAACTCTCACTTGACTGTTTGACTTGCATCCAGTTTGATTATGTTCTACCATAATCCTTATTTATTCATGGTAATAAGACGTATCTTCCCCTTACTATCACATCAAGAAAGCTGGGGCACAGACACTAGAAGTCATAAGTGAAGGTCGAGTCTTCGTGAATTGTGCGAAGTCGTAGTGATACCTAGGATAGTCATACTATTGCGAGCCTAACACTGATTGAGGAATATGACTTGAGGATATGTCCATAACCAGTATTATAAACTTCTCTATGACTCTTTGCATGATTGCTTTCATGTTATCTTCTTTCTTATATGATTGCTTTTGTGTTCTTTCCTTCTCGAGATTTGACTAAACCCTTTCATCTTAACTTCTTGAGTAATTCTTCTCATTTTTTCGCTAAGTTGTTAGAAAGTGTCCTATGAATCGGTTCAAGAAAAAGTTGAGAAATTACATTTATCGTTGTATTACGGAATCAAAGTTTTTGCAGCCAGAGAAATACTGGCGAGGTAGGACTAGATGACGGCATCATGGCTACATATGTTTCTAGAATTCTACTTAAACCATATTTTATGCATGTTGACATTTTTTTCTATATTTTCGTACAAAGTTAATTCGAAAGTATTTTATAGATTTGGCCAAGATAAGCTCAAGAATCTGTATTATTTGGCATGGCAGATGTGCATTGCAGTCATCTGTCGTATTATGGAACAAGAAAGTTATTTACAGCCAGATGCACACTGACGTGGCAGTCACTTCATGTAACATAATCATGGAGATATATGGTTCTTGAGTCTTACCTAGACTACGTCTTATGCATCTTGTTTGGCCTCATACCGTTCTTGAAAATAATTTGACAAACCTTTCTGCTTTGCTTGACCCTTCCGTTGTTTGAAATTGGTATATAGGTTTGTTTGACCCAGCCTTATGTTCTCGTTACCTTATACTTATTAAATGACTAAAATAGACAAACCTTATAGTTATATTATAGAATATAAGTAAGCTAGATTATTGGTGTGATTGTGATATTGGGTAGCTAGAAACGGGTAAGTTTTTTAGAGACGGATCCTAGTGAAATTATGAGTCGAGTATGAGTGCCTGGATATCTGATGTTTAGAGCCTATTAGGAGTAATTGCTAGGAGTGAACTAACGGGTATCATTGAATAGATTGATAGTACTATACCTACGATAGAATGGTAAGATTACTGGTATTAGAATCCTTCTTTAGTAAACACTTTTATCCATGACTTTTTTTTTATTTTGAGGAGCATTTTAGAGTTGTATTGGGAGTATTGAGGAAGGAGAGATTCTATGCCAAGCTTAGCAAGTGTGAATTTTGCCTTGATAGAGTTCCTTTCCTTGGACACATTATCTCGGGATAAGGACTCTCAGTGGATCCGGAGAAGATAGCTACTGTGGAGTCTTGGCCGATACCGACATCGGTTGCAAAAGTTAGGAGCTTTCTCGGACTTATCGGGTATTACCGCAGGTTCATAGAGAATTTCTCACGGATTGCAGAGCCCATGACGCGGTTGACGCACAAGGATCAAGAGTTTTGACGGACAGAAGATTGTTAGAAGGCTTTTAAAGAATTAAAGAAGAGGTTGACCTCAGCACCTATTTTGGCACTTTCTTCTAGATCGGAAGGATTCGTGGTTTATAGTGATGCGCCAGGTAGTAGAATTGGATGTGTTTTGATACAACACGGAAACGTCATAGCTTATGCATCAAGACAACTGAGGGTACATGAGAAGAGTTACCCTACTCATGATCTGGAGTTAGCAGCGGTGATCTTTGCATTAAAGCTACAGAGGCATTATTTGTACGGAGAGTGTGTGGAGATATTTACGGATCATAAGAGCTTGAAGTATGTCTTCACGCAAAAGGAGCTGAATATGAGACATAGTCTGTGGTTGGAGCTCATGACAGACTATGATATAGAATTGCAGTACCATCCTAGCAAGGCGAATGTAGTGGCGGACGCTTTGAGTAGGAAGCCTACTGCATATTTCTTGACAGCCCAGCCACAGTTATTAGAGGATCTTCAGAAGCTTGGAATGAAAGTCACTATGCCGGGACATCAAGGAGTACTTGCCAATCTAGAAGTGCAGTCGTCGCTGGTGGAAAGGATCAAGGCATCTTTGTCTACAGACACAAGATTTTGAAGACTTCGTAAGAGGACAGAGGCTGGAGAGAAAACAGGACTTCATATTCATGAGGATGGGACATTAAGGTGCGGGAATCGCCTATATGTTCCAAATGGAGAATTGAGGCAGGAGTTGATGAGTGAAGCCCATAGTTCTATTTATTCTATTCATCCCGAGAGTACTAAGATGTATCACGACTTGAAGCAGTACTATTGGTGGCATGGTATGAAGAGGGAGATTGTACGCTTCGTAGCAAAGTGCTTGGTCTGTCAGCAGGCAAAGCCAGAACATCAAAGGACCGCAGGTATGTTGCAACCGCTTCCTATTCCTCAATGGAAGTGGGAGCATATTACCATGGATTTTGTTACTGGATTTTCGAGGAGTCCTAGTGGGAAGGATGCAGTTTGGATGATTGTGGTTAGACTCACGAAGTCGGCACATTTCCTGCCATTCAAAGTGGGTCAATCCACCGAGATGTTAGCTGACTTGTACATGAGGTAAATTGTGAAACTTCATGGGATACCTGTTAGTATAGTCTCGAACATGGATTTTAGATACACCTCGCATTTCTGAAGGAGTATGCATGAGAGCTTGGGTATGAGACTCAAGTTCAGCACTTCGTATCATCCACAAACGGATGGTCTGTCAGAGCGCACTATTCAGACCCTAGAAGATGTGGTAAAAGCGTGTATGTTGGACTTTGGAGGTTCTTAGGAGGACCACTTGCACTTGTGGAATTCTCCTACAACAATAGATACCAAGCTAGTAAACAAATGGCACCATATATTGCAGCGACGTTGGAGAGCGACAGATACTTGGACCAGAGCTTGTGACGTAGACAGTCAAAAAAGTGAAGCAGATTCAGAGCCATCTTCAAGCAGCTCAAGACCGGCAGAAGCATTGGGCCGATACACATCGTCAACCATTGGAATTCAAGGAGGGAGAGCATGTATTTTTTAGGATTTCACCGACGCGGGGCACCATTAGATTCGGGAGTAGTGGGAAGTTGAGTCCAAGGTATATTGGACCGTTCGATATCATTGAGCGTGTAGGAGAGGTGGCATATCGTCTTGCATTAACCCCATCACTAGAGAAAGTGCATAATGTATTCCATATGTCACATCTGAGGAGATATGTAACTGAACCCAGTCATATGGTCGATCACTCTAAGATCACGGTGGGACCCAGTTTATCAAACAAGGAGCAGCCGGTAGGTATCTCGGATATGAGTGAGAAGATGCTCAAAGGGTAGACGATTAGACCGGTTCATGTTGCATGGAGGCACCATTCTCCAGGAGAATAAACGTGGAAGCGTGAAGATTCTATACGTGAGCGTTATCCCCACTTATTCGTAGATGCCGGTAAGTCATAGCTTAATTATTCTTATGATAAGTTTTTTTAATACAATTGTGTTAATTTTAATTTCGAGGACAAAATTTTCTATGTAGGATAGGTTGTAAGTACCCTGATTTTTGGATCTTATTTTTAATTATTTTATATAGATATTTTAATTTATTAAAGTCAATAATGACTATGTTAGTAGTTTACTGTAGCTTTGATTGTTGAAGCACAAAAAATATTATTTTCTCAAATCCAGTTCCATATTTGAATTCTAGACTCGTCCACCTTCAGTTTGATGTATTATGTCCCATCCAATTTTGCTTTTCAATATTCTTTTGACTTCGCGCAACTTCAGGTCAACTTAGGCCAATTTGAGCCATTGTCGTAATTTTAAGCCAACTTCCAATTCGATTTTGGCACTTGACATAGATCGAAGCCGTATGACCCAATATATGGTTTTGAACCATTTTATGTCTACAATGAGTTCCCATGTGCTACTTATTTACAAATGGCACATGAGACTCATTAAATTAATTTTCGGGTCCAATTTGACTAGTAACGCTAGTTGGACCCTAATCTAGTCAACCCTACTAGTAAGAGCCTAACTAGGAGTACCAAAACCAAGTATACATATATTTAAAAAAAATTTAGAGGTTTAATTGCAGCC